>UCOJ01001696.1:0-23272 GCA_900474305.1 Cecidostiba fungosa
CTCTCTCTCTCTCTCTCTCTCTCTCTCTCTTCGAAGTGTATATATTAGGTATGGGTCTCTGGGAGTCGCCTCAGGCTGATGCTGTAGCAGCGGTGGTAGGTCGAGGAGAGCCATTAGCGCGTAACTGCAGCGCACCGACGACGCCGATTTTCATCGATAATTATCGACTCGTTATCGGCGACTAATCGATTCGTATAAATAATCCGACAGCCAAGGCGTCGCGCTTGCGCTAATTGATTGACGATTTGATTAATCAGCGATTATTGCGCGATCTCTGTGTGACTTGACGTTTTCTTAGTAGAATGAATTTTTAATTTAATAATAATAATATAATAGAGGAAATTCTTTGCGTATATCTAAGGCTTAGAAATATGAGAGAGGTATAGGTAACGCTAAGGTGAGCTAATTCAGGATGACATTCCCAACTGACATCTTAGTTTCCTGAGCGAGGTAAAAGTCTTCCTAATTAATTCGAGCGCGAAAGTATAGCAAAAGCCGTCATTAGTGTATCTCTCACTGGGATGCGAAGCTGAGCTCCTGGACGATCTCGTGTCTGCGATTTTTTAAAAGGTACAAGGCACTCGGCCATTTAATTACTTATGAACTGAACATGAACATCCTAATGATCGAGTATTATAGGTTTTTTACTGACGTGTTCTGTGCTCATACGATTCTACATTTTTCTGAATTTTATAATTACGGGTATATAATTAAGCATGTTTTAATGGCCACATGAAGTCGTGAGTTTAGCGTGTGCTTTTTGCTTAATTAATTGAAGTTAATCTCATTTAATTAACTGCCCGGGCTTCAAAAGAGCTGATATGTTAGTTACGCACGCAATTATTTTATTACGTACTAGTGGACCTGTAATGAAAATTTTATATTACAACCGAACTGCAGCTTCAAGCATTTTTAATAAGCTGGTCGTAATTAATTTCACCGAAAAAAGAAAATTCGCTATATTCAAGCAAAGTTCTCACATCATCTGACGGACAGCGACACAAATTTCTATCTACGAAAGCAATATATCACCCCGTTTTAATTTCCTCCCAAAAAAAATCAAATCTCCAGCTAATTAAGTTCTAACCCAAAGAGCAACACATCTAATACACACCAGATCCATTACGTGATTCCCTTCGAAACAAATCCCACTAATACACAACAACAACAATTCGTCGGGCAAAAATAACGTCGGCACATTAGATCTACCTCACGAAATCTCGGCGCACGATGCCGCAATAAAATCATCTTTCGCCGTTCGGACTCTATACTCCCGTCATTTTTCAGCAGTATTTAACGGAGGTTAATTAAGTTCGCTCGAGCGGGTCGCGAGAGCGAGTTTCGTTTTGCCGGTAAGTGTATTTTTTTGATGGACTCCTCTGGCGTGTATAGTACACACAGTGCTGAAATTCAAGGCTCTTAATAAAGCGGAGCACAATCGCAGCTAAATCGCCGGAGCGAAGGCGATAAAGAGGGGTCGGGATGAAAAGCGTTGTTGGAGCGAACATTTGTAAATACTTGAAGAAATGCTTTGGATTTTTCGCGCATTTTTTTTATTTCTACTTACGTGAAATGTAAGGCCGAGTGATTGGATGGTTTTAGAGACTCACCTGGAAGAAAATAAACGAAAAATTACGATTAAATATATACCTATATTTGAAATAAATATTAGGAGAAAAAAGAGCATTCAAATGAATTTTGTAGGAAAGCAACCCCGTGAATCCCACTTAAACCGCGCGCTCAAAATGAAAAAAACAGAACGATGAGCCATCTCATCGAATATACACACGCAATAGAGGAGAGAGAAAGAGAGCGAGGGCTGCATAACGCGCCAGTTTACTTTCGAATCGAGAGATGAAAACTGGCGACGAGAAACACAGAGAAGAGAGAAGCTGCTATAAAATTTTGCTCGCTACACCCTCGTCTATACGGAGGCTGCTGCTATATAGAGATCGCTATCTCTTCCTGTTTCTCTCTGGCGCTTCTTATTCTCTCTCTCGCTCACTCGCGAGCAAATATTAAGTCCGGGGGATCGTTATTTTCTCATCTGGCTCGTTAGAAACGCGATAACGGCGCTTTTTCTTGGCTCTCTCTCCCGATGTTATTTTTTTTTCATTTTTGGCGCCGGTTGAAAAGCTAATTTGGCGCTGCGCTCATGATATTTTTCTTTTATCTTCGGCGGCTTCGTTGAATTGAAGATGATAAAAATAACATTCGTAAATTTCCTTGACGAGTCAATCGTTAAAGAAGCTTTCAATGTCGCCAATAAAGATCCTCGCAGCTGTAAACCTCGCGAAGATCGAGAGGTCCATCGATCATCATCGCTCTCTCTCTCTCTCTCTCTCTCTCTCTCTCTCTCTCTCTCTCTCTCTCTCTCTCTCTCTCTCTCTCTCGAGGCTAATCGACCTTCGCGCGAATAATTCGAGGCGGATGCAAGTCTCTGCCTCATACACACAAGCCGATCCGATCGAGAGGCTCGTCTATCTTGTCCACGCGCGGCGACGTCAGGCAACCGCGGCGAAAAGAAAAGTATATTGGAAGGACTGCGGCGCTATATAAGTGTGTGACCTCAAGGTGCGCGCATATCTCGCTACAATCGAGTACGTAAATCGCCCGACGGGGATTTGGGATGTTTTTTTTCTCGTTATACAGCGTGAGATGTCACGTTTATGAACATGTCGCCGAGTTAAAGGAAGATCTATCTTTGCATCCTCGTATTCAAGAGACTGGCCGTCGTTACTCTTTCGATGCTGCGGCGGAAAGTATGTATGTATGTTGGGAATCGGGTATTCATATGGGGAAGAGATTTATCTATGGAGACGGAGAGCTGACTTTTCCGCGAACGGGTATCGGAGATATTTGATTTTATATTGTAGGTACAAAGCGGCTGGAATCAGAGTCGTCGCTTGTCGCGGGGGGTATTATCGGAAAAAATTCTGTTACAAGGTTGGGATCGTAACGGTAATTAATCAATCGCGATGCGTTATTCGTTGAACATTTCAGATTGACAGTTCAATGCCATGTTGATAATGAGAAATATTGAGTTGTGTGTGCGCGCGCGTTCTGGTTAAAAGTGATTTATTGGTTTTGGAATGCTGTGCACCAACGGTATGTATTTTATTTCTGTTTCCCAGTTTTAGAGTACCTCCCAGTTATTTATACGAGAATTTCTAAAAACTTTGTTTAGTAACTCTAGTCAAGGCTCATCTCAACGAACCGGTGTAAATAAAAATTTTTTATACATCGATAAAACATGATTGCTTTTTAAGTTTACCCCCGAAATTTCAGAAATAAAAAACTATCTAGTTCTCAAACAAGAATACGCCAAATCAATACCCAAACTCATCACGCGCAGAAGCGCACAAAAATTCACCAGAATTTACCTCCTAAAAATATCTGCTTCACGTTTTCCATCCCTATAACAAAAAAGTTCAACGAGAGAGACGCACGACTTCCGGCGCTTCGAGCGGACGGATCACCCACGCATCGGTTGAAAATCAATCGCGATCGAAGTATGCATATATACGCGCACACGTGGGCGCGAGCGAAATGACTTCCTTCGCTGCGAGGGCCGTCGATCGCAGCAAAGGATAAGGCAGCGGCGCCAATAATCGTCAATAATCGAGAGGTTCGCGCGTGTGCATATCTTTGTTGCCGGCGCTTCCGGCTATATAGAGAGCTTTTTTTCTTACAATTAAATTTGATGGATTTTGATAGTTTGCTCGAAGAGGATATAAATAATTAGTAGATAGAGACTGATAAGACAATGAATCTATCGCCTGTCGGATGTAAAAAAAAATTCAGCGTAACAGGATTACAGCAAAGCTCGCGCTGAGCAAACAGAAAAAAGGAGTGATGTGTGTGTTTGCGATATTTATGCAGATGTAACACGCTCAACAACGAGAATAAAATTTATGTTGATTGAATTTTCCCGCCGGCTAGGCTGTAACATAATTCATGTTTCTTTGGACTTTTATAACGGCGGCTGCGCATAAGGTAACGGCTATTCTCGCTTTACGATTGACCTAATTGTAACTATAATGAAAAGGCAGGAGGGAGACATTTCTTTTTTCTTCATAAAACGCACCCGAGAGCCTTTGCTTTTGATTCCAGGCGTATTAAAAATTTTAATCAGCCTTTTCATTGTTCTGCTGTGCAATAACGTTCTTTTTTGTTGCTGCTGCAGCTCTACTGTAACACAACGCTATTACAGGAAAATTTATTTGAAAATAAAATGAAAAGAACCTTGGTATATATCCCTGTATCACACTATATATGAACCCGTTGCTCAACACCTTCATCAATTACCCCTAACCTTCCACCACTTGCTTTCTCTCGTCAAAAAAATGCCACTTTATACCGTCGCATTCCACAAGGTCTTGGCCACGTACCTTACCCTCTCGCTACATAATCCAATCAATTAGGGCGACACTCAAGTCCTGCGAAATCAGATAAACCGAGAGAGGAAAAGAGAGCGACGATTGATAAGCCGTGCAGCTACGTGTGTAATACGCGAAAAAGTGTAGGTGCAGCAGTGCGACTCTTGAATAATGTAAGCACTTGGGCGAAACACGCTTTGCGCGCACGAGAGTTTTTCCGGCTGTGAGAGATGATTAGCGATTAAGCGCCGTTTCTTTCTTTTTGGAGAGGACAGGTTGGCCGAGGCTCTCTCGATATTCGAGTAAATGGGTTCGATTAAATTTTAATGCGGAGACGATTTTTAAGACACGGAGAAGGACGATGTAGCCGTGTAAGCTAAGACGAAAATTACGTGAAATGCATATCGCGCATATTAACCAGAAGGAAATGATAATCGCACGTAGATTGGCTAAGTTATTCATAGAAACAGTACCGAAATTAATATCGCATAAAAGCAAAGCGATCCAGCTCAGACGTAAAAAAAGGAAAACAAACACACAAGCCAAGAGCGACTCGTGCCAAGCCAATCAATCCCTACATACACATCTTATACACAAGAGAATCGGAAAGGGGATAGAGCGATTTCGCTGTTATGGAGGTCGTCGACCGCGAGCTAAATCCTCCTCGTGTAATAAAACGGAATCTCGTCTCTCTGCTGCTCTTGGCCTTACTGGGTCACGATGTCTAGGTTCTAATGGAAGCGTCGGGGGACCGGTCGTCGTCGTCGTCGTCGTCGTCGTCGTCGCGACGCATTTGCACACTCGTCATCAGCTACAACTACTCTCCGCCCTGTCCTTTCTTTTACGTCTGCTACCTTTCTTGCCGCTCGTACAGCTGCATCTAAATGGTGTTTTGGCTCGGGACTCGAAAAAAAAGAAAGAGCCGAGCAAGCTAAGATCTAATTAAATTAGTCATCGCCACCGGCTGCCAAGTCGATAAATCGTCCTGCGGTGGCAGGATTACCTCTTTTTGTCACTGTTACTCTACTCTGCTGTGTATTATACAGAGCTAGATGTACAGGGACAGCTGTGTATGTCTTGGGGTCGTTGACTTTCGTGCGGTTACATATACGAAAGAAACTTTGTTTCTCTTATTATAGTTTTCAACCTGAGAGCTACTCTAATTTTAGCTTAATCATTAAAAGCTTCGAAAATCAACATAGGTATTACAGACCTCGAGGGGGCGGTGGTTCCGAAGAAACTTATGTGTATATACGTCTCTCTCTCTCTCTCTCTCTCTCACTCGTTACTCGTTCGCGCTGTCAATTAATGTTCTAACGAGCAATGATATACGGTCGCCTACTGCCGCTGTGATTTTTGTCGCGAGATGTTGTGGTAAAAACTCTGAGAGCCGCCCGCGAATCGTCGATACGCGCTGCTTTCTCGCGCCGGCCAATTAACAACTGTGTTGAGCGAGGGTCTATTTTCTATATAGTGTAGTAGATATATACAAGGGGATTGTAAATTTTAGTGGTCAGGTTGGTGATTTTTTTGGACCAAGTCGAATAAGCGGGGCAGGTGCATATATGTTTTATTGTTAAGTCGGACGAAAGTTAATTATTGCTAGAGAACGAATATAATTGCAAGAGGAAGTTAACGATCGCGTTATTATCCCGAAGAAAAAGCTGTCGCCGAGAGAAAACCGTATCTCGCCCTAAATCTTGAACAACAACGACGGCAACGCAAATAATCAATTATTCATCGCAAATCCCGTAATCATCGCATCTTAATAACCCTGTCACAGATATATAACACACCTCCCACATCAAAATCAGCGGAATAACTACACTGTACCGGGCAGCTGAAATCCCGTTATATTATTTATCGCGAAAAACTGGCTCACGTACACACACACACACACACACACACACACACACACACACACCTTCTAATAAGCATTCGGTCGACGTGTACGCGCGCATTGTGTCAGTGGTCGGGAGCAGCAACAAGAAAAGCGAGCTGACCATGGAATACATATACAGCCGCAACTGAATCTATTGCAAACTTTTTTCGTCCGACTCGCGATTATATACCTTACTGCATAAATACATATGTAGAAAGTTGCGGCGGCGGCGGCGGCGGCGACTTTCTTCAATGGCTCGTAAATCAGGGAATCGGGCGTAATTATAGACTTTGCGCGCTGCTAATAGAATTATCTGAGATGCCGGCTTTTTGTGGTTTTAATAAGTATAACTGTGTGCCCTCCATGCAAATGTGTGGTCGCGAAACAATTTATGATCGCCAGGCTTTTATTTTTCAGAGTCGGACTCGATATGTTAATAACACTCCTGTGTCCATAGCTCTCTGAGGAGTGCCCGAGTCGATAATAATGTATAGAAAGTAAATATAATAATTATTCATTGTCTCTTCGACTATGCAGCAATGATCCTCTATATCGAGCGCATCGCACATTCGTATTTATATAATATAAATAACGTCCATCAGGGCAACAACAGCATCGTCGATGCCATTCGCGGAAAAATACCGCTCACTTAAGGCCAAGAGCAAGAAGAAGAGGAAGAATAAGAGGAGTGGAGTATATATTAGGACGAGAGCTCGTAAAATTCGAGAATATCACGAAGACGATCACGAGTGCATAAAGCAGCCGGGGGCTCGCGCGCAAAAGCGTCTTCCGCTCGATTTCCCTCTGTCTCTGTCTTATGGGTTGCAGTTCTCTCTCTCTCTCTCTCTCTCTCTCTCTCTCTCTCAAGAGAGAGAGAAAATGCTCCCGGGGAGAGGAGCTAGCTTCTCTCTGAGAGCGCAGCGGGACGCCGGTGGTGCACTACTACTACTACTTCCACTCTCGGGGAAGGAAAAAAATTTTCCCTTTTTTATTTCGGCGTGCGTGATGGTGTAGATGGCTCTTTGATGCTGGAGTTGAAAATTCCTTTGGTGCCATGGAGGTGAATTTTTCAAAAAAATAATAATACCGCACGTTTGCATGGAAATGAAGATTGAAAGTGGCCTGTCTCGAACGTTTATATTACAACACTCGCAAACACTGCACGGAGGGTAAAAAGAGGAAAAAGTCCCCCTGAGTAAATGAATTCAGCCCGTTATTTTCTCTCTTCTCGATTCAGCCTTCTTTATTTTTAGTTTAATTGAAGATGTCGGAGAGCTCGGAGCCTATAGTCGAGAACGAGCTTACAAGAGGTATCTCTCTCGGTAAAGACTCGATCGTCGTCTCTTTTTCGAGGGTAGTAGTAGTAGAAATCCAATCGTCCAATTATCAGTGAAACGAAAGAAAAGCAAAAGAGCCTGGGATTCCAAGGGAGGAGGGCTAGATTCCACGAGTCGGAAAATGCCGAGTGTCTGGTTATCGGCAGCTCATCGATAAGGTAAAAAATTGCATTGCGGCTGAGTCGGAGAATTCGCGGCATTTGACGCCGAAGGGGGAGACGACGGGTAAGAGAGAGAGAAAGTCGATTATACGAATGCGACGAGAGACGGCTTTCTTGGCTCTTTCTTAATGGCAAAGAGGGAAGAAGCTTTTGAGGAAGAGATGCGCCGCCGCCGCCGCTTGTAAGTGAAACTTTTTATTGCCGGGTGAATTGCAGGGACAATGCGATTGTTATGATAGCCCTTTCAAGATATCAACGTTATTTTTCAATTTAGAAAAAATAAACTACAATAACCATGTTTATGAATCTAATAATCCTTCCGCCGCCGCGCGCGCGCATATAACTCGATGAAACGAAAAAAAATGGAGTCTCTCAACGAGAAAACTAGCTTGATAAAAAAAAATCAAATTGAATCATGCTGGAGATTAATCCGACGTCCCCCTCGAACAAGCTCGCGAAAAATAGAGCAACACGAATTTGAAAAGCAAAGAAAGCGAGTCGCGCAAAACAACGACGTAGCCGCAGGATGCACACGCACTCTTGAATATTTACGAGGCTCGCGCAATAAACAAGCTGTGCTCTCACTCGCTCGCTCTCCTCCGCGCAATCTGAAAAATCAGTTTTATGCCAGCCGAGTGTCAATATCTGGGCCGGGACTCATTTACTATTCAGCCTGTCTCGTGTTTGTTTGTTTTTTTTGTCATCGAGAAACATAAAAAATGCAAGACCTAGAGAAGGGGTAGGTTTTTCTCTTCGTTAATTTCGAGCAATTAGTCGCGTCTGATGGTGGACTTTTATTTTCCAACTCTTTATGATAATTTCGGCGTAATTACGCGTGTGTACGGGTATAAATTGCTGTTACCGACCGGTTACGGCGATTTATCAGTCTTAGAGTCATGGGGCTGTAAGTTGAGTTTAAACTGGAGAATTATTAGCGGCACTGTCCAAACAGAGGCGTTTTTTTTCAAAGTGAGTTAGTTATTTAGAGCTCTGGGAAAAGCATATAATAGGCATCGATTATTATTGGTAAGCCAGTTCGTGATTTAGGGCCGTCTAACGGGGTTTATCTAATTTTAACAACGAAAACTGATAAACATGATAAACAGTACCGGCGGATTATAGACTCGATAAGGATTTTGAATTATTTCGTGACTATAAATTATAAATTATTATACTATAGAGATTAGAAACTTTTCAAAAATACACACCCAATAAACTTATCAAACAGATAAACTCGCAGTCATATCGCGCAAATCCATTAACCACGTCGAAAATCTCGTAAAACAATCCGGTAACATCCTCATCCGCTGAATAAGCCAGCACACAGCATATCCATCATCCTCGCAATCAGCCAAAAAGAAAAAAAAATCACAGCGCTAAACCGTGTCCGATACACGCGTCTTTCTCTCCAACACCTCAGAGTGTATATATACTGCTATTATCTCCCATCGACCTCTGCTCGCCACAATGATACATTATACTCCTCTCGCCTTGTACATACACACACACCTCAGCCATTCTAGTATAGACACACATACACAGAGATGCGACACTGGTTCTCTCGACCCCCGCACTGATACGACGAGCAGAAAAGAAGAAAAAAAAATAAAAATCGAGCGAAACTAAACGGTCCGGCAGCACCACGCCCAACATTGTTGCACGACATCCTCTCTCTGAAGTAAGTAAGCTCGTGCTCTCGCGTTGTGTTATTACGGCCTCGTAAATACATCTGAGAGAGAGAGAGGGAGAGAGAGAGGGAGAGAGAGAGAGAGACGGATCGCAAGAAAGTGCCGCCAAGGAGGAATCTGTGGGAGGGACCGCGAGGGACGCGATAATGGAAAGTAGGAGACGCGCGAGAGACAAATAGAGATATGCGCGCACAGCTGGAGGAGGATGAGGGCTGTGTGTAGGAAGTGAAATAATGGCTGGACGTGGGGCAAGAAGTAGTAGAGTTTCTTCATTTGATTTGGAGTTTTTGCGCAAGTATAATCGCTCTGGTGTTTGAGGGTTTTGCTCGTTTTAATGGGAGTGTAACGTGACAATTGAAATGAGAAGAACACGATTAATAGGCTGGAACCGTAATTTCGATCTGGAGAGAATAAGATGAAGGAAATAAGAGCGTTGGTTATATCGTCTATCACTACGTGCACCCTTTCGAGTCTTAGCTCACGTTCACTGGGATATATAGGCTCCCAGACAGTACCTATCGAAGAGCCTGCGCTACTAACAGGGTGGACCGATTAAAGGTTCTCGAGAACGTGCGAGGACATATCGCAGAGTTTATGCGAGAGGCCAAGTTTTAGTAGACACGATAACTATCTCTCGGTTAAGATCAAGAAAAAAAATCGAGTGTCTAGTAAATTTTATATCGCACGTATAAAACGAATGAACCAATCTCGGACTTATCTTCTGAACATTTCTAAACATCAAGAAAGCAAAAAACTTGGCACCAACAAGTCTACCGAGAAGTTTTCTTCTCTCTCGCGCTCAAAGCAGCAGCAGCAGCAGCAACGGCAGTGGCGGCTCGAGTCAAGCGCATTAGCGTCCCTTTAACGGTCACTCGGCAAACTCTCGGTTCCTCCTCTCTCTCACCGTCTTTGGGCCACACTGCTCCGCGTTATCAGCGCCGGCATCTTAGCGCCCCCGCCAACGCCTTTCGTCTTTTCACTTAGCGCTGTTTAGCATCGACGCCGCGAAGGAGGGATGCTAATGAGACAGAGACGAGGGAGAGGTGTCTTCTTCTTTTTTATTTGCTTTCTTTAACGGAAGATCGGTATGGCTAATTTTTCTGTAATTATTTTTGAAGATACGTACAACGAAGAAGAAGTAATTTCATCGAGACGTACTCCTTACTCGAAACGTAAACAAGCGGAGGCAGGTGAATCTCGCGCGCGCCCGCTAAGTACATGTTTTACAAAGTAAACAATCGAGCGAATCGGCTAGAGCGCACGTCTCTTTCAAGGCTATATTGTATACGGCAGCTTCGAACTCTCACTTTCCACGAAGAAGCTCAGGAGAGTGAGTGAGAGAGAGAAAGAGAGAGAGAGAGAGAGAGAGAGAGAGAGAGAGAGAGAGAGAGAGAGAGAGAGAGAGAAATCCTTCGACTGATTTGCATTGCACATCTCTCGCAAGTTTCTCTATACCGGTAGAGACTTTCGCGTAGTTGGAACTTTCGGCCGCGCGCTGTGTATTAGGTACGACAAGAAAAACAGACGGGAAGTTCTCGATTTCGGAAAAGTTTGCGACTTAACGAATTCGCTTCGCGAGTCTATGCGGGAGAAGTTTCGGATCAGAGAGACAACGATTTGCTCTTATAGGTTGAAGATATATAAAGTGGGCAATGATAATAAGCGATATATATATAGTGCGAATTATGTCATCGCATATAAGAACGCGTGTATTATACAGATGCAGTAGAACCGAGAATAACAGTGACACGATATCACGCAAAAGAGAGAAAAGAAACGGCGAATTTTTGTGGAACGCGGACAAGTCCGATCGGAAAATTTTGCGCCGTAGGGCACATCACACATACGGGAGAAACTCGCGCGCGCTTGTGGGCTATTTCAAGATATCTCTCTCTCTCTCTCTCTCTCGATGACCGGCTTACCTTGACGAGGTCCTTCCTCTTTCGCTCTCGCCTCTCTCTCTCTCTATATGTACGTGCATTGGAATGCGCGACGCGCGCCGCTGTGTAATCGCGGAATGAGATGCCGAGAAAAGGGACGACGCGGCGGAAAATGAAATGGAAATATTCGGCGACGACGAGCTTGTGGAATATTCGGTGTGTGTGTGAGAGAGAGAGGAGAAATGGCTGAATTGTGCTCAGATGAATGCATTTTTTTTATATTATGTAGATGTATTAGTGTGCGATGAAAACTCTGATGATTTTCGTTTGTTTGTATACATTCTGCATAAAGGAGAAAATCCTTATAAAGGTAAACAACATGAGAGAGAGAGAGATAAAATCACTTTCTAATTCAGCGAACATCCAATCGAACACAACATCGCATCCATTTTAATCGATGCAATTTTTCAGCCGCTCGCAGAGGGAGAAAAAAACATCTCCCTCGGCATCGAGTGTATAGTGCATAAATATTCAGCCGCACCGCATCAGTACAGACATTACAACAACGCGGGAGTCGAGAGATCGAGTAAACTCGGGAGCAATTAATTCAGACACCACGAGAAAGAGAGAGCCTGTCGAAGGCGAACAAATGCAAGTGGAAGAGACGCATGGATGCGCCGAGACAATGAGAAATAATACTTGCTGTAAGGAGACAGAGAGGATCGCCGTGAATTGGGTTAAAAGCCAAGCAGAAAATTCAATGGAAATAAAGGTATAGCTTTCGATCACAAAAATTGCAGCGTCTTTCTCGTCGAGCTGAATGAAATATAGGTGTGCGCGATGGATTCCAGGTAAACTTACGTAATCTCTCGCTGCAATGTATATTCTAAATAACCTCACCGTCAGCAGCAGCTCTGATAAATTCAAAGTGCGCGATTGCCATTTAGCGCTTAATCCCTCTCGATTCCGATCACGCGCAGTGTCGTCGCCTGCGGCGTAGCGTCGATAATAATAAACGGAAATTAGAAGAGCACTCTCGAGTAATTACAAACCTCTTCGTCGTCTATACACTTGCTCGTTAGTGGATTTTCAGCTGCTAATACAATCGAAAACAATAAATCGAGAGAACGTCTACAGGTTGAAGCGAGGCAATTTACCAGTAAGAGAGAGATTATGGACAGCGGAGGAGGTCTGGGTTTGTCGTGCGCGACGACAATTGCACCTGATTGAGAACCAGAAATGGAGGCTTGATTTATAAGCGTCACCGGCGGGGCATCCATTAAAAGAGAGGGGTATTATTGAATTATGGCGTGACCGGCGTCGTTATAAGGAGTAGGTTAAAGGCGCGTTTGCTTTTGTAATGTGTATATAGCTCTTATCACTTCCTGGATTCCGAGTATTACTGCGCAGTATAATCGAGATGCTGATTTGTGCAAAATCGAAGCTATATATACAGCTGCAAGCTTGATAAGAGAATACCGGGTAAGGTATCTTAAAACAGCGAATCTGCTGACCAAAACGGCAAATCACGTCTACATCACCATCAGCTCATCCACATCGCATAAACCAACAGCAGCAGCAGCAGCAGCACAGCTTTAGCCAGGCTGATGCGTTATATACAAACGAGCCTTCGTCTATGCAAACACAGGTGATGGCCTCCTTCGCGCTATCGGCCCTTCCGGCTAATCCTCGAATCTGTTCGTCCCTATCTCTCGTATAAGACGTTAGCTTCTACCTCCGCTTCGATAAGACGAAGATTAGCGGCGGCGCACGACTCGTGTCTCGAGTTTCCGTGGGATTTAATGAATTCCAGGCGCCGCCACCGCGGGAAATTAATCGAGTTTGTTTCGTGCGTGTATGTGTGTGTATGAATGAATTTAATCGCTAGTTTATAGGATGCTTGATTATTTTGATGCCGTCCGCACGCGCGTTTGTCGAGGAGAAAAATGGAGTTTTAATTGGTCTGTGGTAATTTTTCTTGCCGGCGACGCAGTGTTGCAAGTCTAATCGGGTTATTAATAACGTTCTCGTAAATATAATAACGGACACGCGTGCGCTGGAATCTGTAGCTAATACTAACGCAGAAAAATGTCGAGCGAGCTATCGTGAACAGGTGAAAAAGAGCCTTTGGTATTTCGCTGGTTATTAGAACGAGATTAGATTTTAGCTCAGCGTTTACGCAAAAAAAACAACAACAAATTCTAGTACACCACAGTTTCCCGAACTAATTTTGCATGTAGCATAAATTATTCACGAGACGCGGTGATTTTATAAATACCTGACGAACTTTTATAATAACTACTAATAATAACCATTCTCACTTGCCGACTTAATTACGCATACGCTGCCCCGAAAATCACGCGTGCCTCAATCGCGACTGCTTAATATGCATAACCTAATCGTCGACGTCAAAGCACCTCCAACAACAACAAACAACCCTGATATATCTGAAACCAAGCAACAACAACAACAAGCTCGGTCATAAAGAGCCGACATATCCAGCGGGACGATCGTCGCCAGATATTTCGCGGGGGAGGCATGTGATTCGCAAAGCCCCGACGTTATTAAAGCGGCTCGCGATAATGCGGCATTGTTATGTCACCGCGTGACATCTCAATTACTCCCGGCTATGCAGCGAGTGTAGCAGCAGCACGTGTGCGGAGGACGATTTTAAGCGGCGAGGGATATATGCAAGCGCGTTAGGCGCGTGGAGACGTATATGCTCGCGGCTATTGTGTTTGGAGAGGTGGCGAAAGAGCTGGAGGAGGCCAGGAGATGTTGGGATGACTTAATTTTTGGTGTTGATTTTCGGTAAAAATTTGGCACCACAAGGACATTTTCAAAATTCCCAGGCAGGAAAACATAAGAGACGAAATAATTTCTCTCCGTAGACTCGGGCAGTTACAGTATGAGTGGCCTAAGCGGGCACAACAGAAGGCAGTTTTAGCATAGGTGACAAACCGCTATATACGTCTATACGCCACCTATATTCGATGTCCAGAGACACGGAGAAGCGGTATAATATGATTTGGTGATACCTAATACAGCTGATTTCGCGTGCTCGCATATATAGATCTTTTTTCTCCGTGTGTTCAACATTAATGAAGATCGTCTCAGTTTTCTGCTCTAATTAATCCTCAGCTCGCATAACACACACACACACACACACACACACGGCCTCAGGAGAAAAAGGCAGCGCGCAAACTAGCTTTTTGCAAAAGCCTCTCAATTAAAAGTAAAATACAAGCTCTGTATACACATATGTACAGTGAAAGAGCCCGAAGCCTCGTCGCCGGTGAAACAAAGTATTTTTAATCGCGTGTGTGTAACACAAGCTCCCTCTCGCATATATAATATACACTGTTGCACGCCGCCGCGCGGCGACCGTTTATTACTCCTAATTAAGCGACGCGGCGGCTCAAAGATTAAAATTTCAAATTATACGCTGTTGCACGCGCGCGCGCATCCATCGATTTCGCAATAATCAACGTCGCTCACAGGCACTTAATATATTAAGCGCGCATCGACTCTCGATCGGATTATGAAAAACCACCGAGAGAGTATATAAGAGAGATTTAACAAACGTCTTTTCCCGCTATACAGACGACGCGTTTCCTGGTCTGGAAAAAAGGAGTATAGACCAGATACGGAGTTGCTGCGCTGCCCTCAGGCGTGGATTTAATTGAGACGTAGCCGTGTGTGTGTGTGTGTGTGTGTGTGTGTGTGTGTGTGTGTATACGGCTCACCGCGACGACGATCCCTTTTTCGCTGAGAGACGCGGAATCGAAGGATATGGTTAAGTAGCTCGATTTCACGACGTGTAAAACTTGCGCGTGATGGATACATCGCAGCGGAGGTTTATATAGGTCGAGCATGATGGAGTTTTGCTCTGGCGATTTGTGAAGATGTATTTTCCAGAAGAGCAGCAGAGGCTATTACGGGCTACTTTGCCGCTATAGCTGCTGAAAATTTACATTCGATCTGGATTTTCTGGAAACCGTCTGGGAAAGCATTGATGAGCGTGCTGCTATTATAATGTAAATATATATAGACTGTGTGCAGAACGAGTAAATTGCCATGATCGGCCAGGTTAATTGGTCTACTTTGGAACAAATATATTCCGCTCGTTGTTAGAATATTCAAGAATTCATTATTTCTCTTAGCTTTTTTAAAACAACCACATTCCTTTCCATCCTGTATACACCCAATCAAACCCCATTTCGAAACCCACGCGCGCGCATCATCATATACTCGCATGTAAATAGTCTATATACGATGCAGTAGAAAGAGAAAGAGAGAATACCTCAGCACACACGTCGCTTCGTTAGTCTCTCTTCTGCAACCCGAATATCCATTCTAGGACCTCCCGGCGACCGGTTGAAAGTCACTCCGAGACGTGCCTACGTCCCTTTTTGGATATCGTTCCCTGTATGAACCGTACGGCAGATCGTCTCGCGCTTATAAGGCCGGGCACCATTTCGCGGAGGAGATTATTTCGCCTTTTATACGTCCCACCTATCACCACACGCAGCTATGTGTGCCTTACGTGCCGCTCGTTGTTGAAAGCTACTGCTGCTGCAATTGCGCAGCGTAAAATTGAGGCTATTAACGTCGCCGGGAGGAATATAAATAGGCCCTCGTTATATTTTTTTTTTTTTTTTTTTTGGCTCTTGTGTTTTGTATAAATAGTGATAATTTATAACCATACCTGGTCAGATGCGAGCTTTATTTAAACCCTTACTATTATAGAAGCAATCGTATGTTTCTTTTTGCCTTGCGCATCAGCTGATCCAAACTGTATACCATATACTGTCACTCGAGCAAACCAGTTGACAGCAGTTTCCGACAACAGCTACTTACACACGAATCACCGCTAATACTTTAATTCATCAATTCCATCCACCGCCTCGCAATCATCTCAATCAACCAATTATCCTCCCAGAAGAAAAAAAAAGAGAAGCGAACGACACAATGCCACCATAGATCTCTCAGTATAACAGCTCACACACAGACTCGTTTCGCGGAAAGTAACGTCTAGAGTCGCTCTGGGGCAATCGTCCTCCCGAGAGACACTATAATATGACGAAACGCGTATATCTCCTCGCGAGTCAAGAAACTCTGAGTCACCTACATCGCGAGAGCTACCGTATGTACGCGGGAAAAATGACGTACGCCTGGAATGTTAATGCGCGTGATTTTGTTTGCATGTCGTTCTCTCGCTCTCTCTCTCTCTCTCTCTCCTCTCTAGCATCGATAGTTGCTGATTTATGAATGGCTAGTTGCGTAATTTCGAGGTGCACTGCGTGCGCGCAAATATTATATATAGCGCTGAGAACTTTTTCTCTAAATCGGAATGATTAATTTATTCGATTATGCTAATTGCTACATTCAAAGTAAATGTTGGCTAGAAGCTATAAGGGTGAACGTATAGATATTTCAGACGACGGTATATAGGGAAAGGTGCAAATCGAGGACGAGGCTTGTTTTGAGAGACACGTTTATCTCTGCTTGATTTTGTAATGGATTGTTTTTTTTTCTTTTCTTCAAAAAGTGCATTTAAATAATCAAACCCACCGAAGAACGCCGATTATCTCGGATAAATTATTTGCTCGGTAAACGTTTAGACACCACATGTATACACGTATCGGTCATAAATCTCGCGGAATTCTTTTGTATCGATCGCGAAGGAAAAAAACACGCGTAATCTCATCGAAAACGAATTTGAATTCAACGAGCACTGACAAAACGATCACACACTCGGAAGCCCTGGAAAAAATGACATCACGTGAGCGACGAGCCGCGAAAGCCAAAGCAAGTGTAATAACGTATTTGATGCGAGTGTAAAGGCCATATACCTATATATTCGAGTATGTCGCATAATCCAGAGGACAGCTTTTCTTCGATAATCGAAGCTTCGACGAGCGTGTAATCCGATTGAAATTATCCACTTGGCTCGCAAGATTTTCGCGTGGTATAATAATATCGCGGTACTTATAAAGTTTCCGATCGATAAATTTCTGTGAGCAGTTATGCGATAAGGTTCGCCGGTGGCATGCGACGAGAATAATTCTTTCTGAATGTAAATCGTTATGAAATCATATGCGATGAGCTTGTACATAATTATTCAAAATTTCCTCTTAATAATGAAGAGTAGAATTTTATCATATCGCAAAACGTTTCGAACGATCAGTAAACACACGGCGGCAAAGAAAAATGCATTTATCGCGCGACTACCAGAAGACAAAAGACAGTACAAATAGCAGTAACAGCCGCACGTCCTTTTCTCTTTCTCCACCCCCGCTTTGCATACGACAGCAAAGAATTCCAATATAGCGCCGTATACTTATACGCACACGCGTACTTTTATGTATATACATGCGATGTTGGTTTTCGCGGTACCGGCAGCATTCTTACACGTTTTACCGCGAAACTGAATTGCCGTTTCGCCGCGACGTATTTTTCCTCCTGTAAACTACTACTGCTGCTATACTACTGTTGTGATAATGAAGTGGCGCGTATGCGTAGATTTTCATCGCGCGGTTGGTAGGTATAGGATATTTTTGTTGACGTGCGAATAATTTATGTGCGTTTAATGAGGTAGAACGACGATAAGCGCATGTGTGTATATACCAATAATAAATAATGTTTTTTTTTTTTTTAGAAAAAAAGACAGCAGCTTTCTAGTTTGGTATAGAAACAACAATCGATTTCAAGCGATGACAAAACAAAAAACCGCAAACGAATTTTCGCACGGAGGCAAAGCAAGCGACGCGCGTGCGCTGTTTGGATACGAAAACACACAGCGCGAAAATTATTCAAACCGATCGTTCCTTTTTCGCGCGGCGATCTCTCATTCATTCCTTTTGATTGCATTCACAGGTCTTTCTGAAATTTTTGCCGGTATATAGTGTATACTTCTTCGAAGGAAAATCCTTTCGCATCGTGGCTATAATAGATTACGCAGTTTTCCTATCGCGCGTGGGAGTAGGTTCTTATTTTTCGGCTGATTTATGTAGACACAATCGATCGCGCAATTCTCATGCAGATATGCATCAAGTCCGAATCGCTTTCATATTTGGTCATTTCGCGTAAAACGTATCAGGACTTTATAATTTATGTTGGAAAGCCCTCTATATTTTTGTAATTAAGACATTTTCACGTCTCTACCATTTCCGACACGTCGCATATTACGAGCTGCTAAACTCGCGGTCTTTTTTACGAGTCAGTTTAGCCGGCGAATATAAAACGAGAGTCCAACTCAGATATAATTAAATTAAATTGAATCACCGCCGAGACCAGTTTCCGGCTCTTTTTTTCCCTTAAAAAAAGAGAACCAAGCCACATTCCTCGTTTTACAAACCTGCATAATACCGAGAATTAGAAGAAAAAAATTTACTCCGAATTCGATGTCCTTTACAATACACACAATGTGTATAGAGGTGCTTCGCACCTCAAGCCTTTGAGCGAACGCGCGACTTTCGTGCCGCAAGGCAAACTTGACCGATGCTATCGGCGGCTCGGGACCGCACAGGTTGTCACGCTCGCGCTTCCACGTTTCGCGCGTAATCGACGCCCCGTGGGCTACTACTACACCGGCAGTTCTCCCAAGCCGAGAGGGAAGATGTATACCCGACTGTTCGGCCATCCATCGGGGATTGCAGTGCAGAGCTCGTTCGATCTTATCTGACTGGCTGCTGGAGGCTTCTGATGCGTGGCTTGATGGGCTGGTACATCGAGGTGTTGCAGTTGGACCAAGTCGAGATTTCTTATGGTATAACTATAGATTCTTAAATGGAAACAATAAAATAAGTTGTGTATGCGTATACCTAAACTAATACCTAATCAGTAAAAGTCGACTGTAATCTGGAATAATAAGCTCATGATGCGCGCAATGAAATCGTCAAAACTTTCCTTATAAATAAAGCCTGCGCACATAAACCTGCAACCGACTCTCGTGTCGGAATTATACTTCCGCATAAATATCTCCTAGTTCGGCTTCGATATGTTAAAACACGCGGGATCCCACGCTGCAGTTAGTCAGGATCACGTATATGCCCTTTCTCTTTCTACGTGGGGCAATAAAAGGATAATAAGCCGCGCGATAAGTGGCGAGCGCGTGCGGCAGTTCGGCGTTGAATTACGAGGCAAGTTTGCGTATGTTTCCAGCCAAAAATCGGGAGTATAAGCCTGATGAATTCGAGTTGTAGTAGTTGTTGCGTTTTTAGAGTTTTCGGGCTGAGAGCTGGGTGCGCTGCTCGTTTAATGGGCGTAATTTGTGGGACCTTTGCGTTGAATTAAATCTTGGGAGCATGTGGAATATGATGTTTTGAAGTTTATGAGAAATTTTTTTTTTAACAGTTGGACAAGTAAAAGGTTTGCATCTCAGTTTCTTTTTTAGTATTGCGAACGGCTGTTCTTGCGGCTTACGTAAAGTAGCCGGGAGAGTCGTAAAGAAATACGATGTAGTTCAGGAGGCGTAACTTTGCTCATTACGATTGACACTATTTTTTGTATTATAAAGTCGTGTACAATATACACGAGTTTCAAAGTAACAAACGAAAAACCAATGGCCTACAAAAATAATGCACAAAAACCTATTGTTACTTTCGTCACAGCCACTGTGTTTTCTTTTTCCAACCTGCACAACAAAAACTACGAAAAAATCTCTCTCTCTCTCTCTCTCTCTCTCTAGCATTACAAGCTTATAAAATTCATCACCACCACACTGCGAGGGGATATATCTAAAAAAAGCATAGTAAAATCGCTTTGTCGAAATGACAAAAGACTCTAATCTGCAAAAAACAAAAAGTCGGGAAAAAAAGAACAGCAAACGATGGTTAGAGTAATTTCGGTGGGGTGCGAATTCGCAATACTGCGGTCACCGAGGTCACCTCGACGGCAGCCGCAATTCCTGCGCACACGACGGTTATACGCGCTGCAAAACGGGATTTTACCATTTGCGGATTCGCTGCATGTGTACGAGGTGAGATTTTTGTCGTAGACGCATATTTTCAATCCACGTCGTCTCTCTCTCTCTCTCTGCGATTATATTTATTTCTGTCGTTAATTGCCACGACGATTTGTATACGGATTTTTGTGTTCTACTCGTACCTTTGCGCGCCTTGAATAAAAGTAGTTCCTTACCTGTAACAAAAAATAACACAATATTTTAAGTAAACTAACGAAAATTTGTATCTCTTCTGAGACACAAGGGAATATTCTTTTTTCAAAAGAGGAACGAAGAAAAACAGCCACGGAGAAAACAAATGACGAGCTCGAGTTTACTTCTTCTCTTAGTCAATTCTTCCTTTTCTAGGCGAGAAGCAGTCGTCGCTCTCGACGCGTCACGTAGCCAATCAACGACAGTCATTACTCCGAAGCGAAAGGAATTGCGGCGCAGGAAAGTTACGAACAAATGCCACCACGCGACGCGACGCCCCGCGCGTCGTCTTTATTTTCGTTCCCTTTTCGCGTGCATAGTTGAGCAACTTGAATATTTATGAAGATGGAAAAGGGACGTGTCAGTTTTTTTAACGCAAAAAGTTACGATTACAGGCACGTCCTTTTTGTCTTTTCTTTATAATATTTGTCTACGGATTATTATTATGCTGAAAATTCTGTGCCAATGTAACGGTGTGTTTGGATATGTAATACACGCTTGAGAAGAAAACAGAAAGGATGAATTTATTGTGGTGTGGAATATTTATTGCCGAACGTTTGAAATGTATCGGCTGCAAGGTGTATAATGTGCAATTTCAGGAGCTATTATAAGCTCGTAAAATATTTGAGTGATGAATGATTGTGGCCTCGAAAGGATATTTACCGTCGATTTTTACAGGCTTTTAACTTTCTGTTTTTTACTAGCGCAATATTTGCAAAGAGTGTGCCTATGTCTGGAAACACCTGAGAGAGTATGAGGATCGCGTAAAAGTGAATGCGGTGTAAACGTTAACGAGATTTAATCAGATATGCTGAAGATTACGATCCCCTCGAGAATGTTTCCAAGCTTGACGCCGGAATTTTCATCATAATCATTAAATTAAACAATAAATGGAAGAAAATCACATACTGCAACGCTGGAACTTTTAAAATTTCAACGTTGCGCAGAAATTACTCGATACACACTGTACGACTAAAATTCAGTAGATTCATTAAATTTCTAACTATACATCCGATGACATAAAGGAACGTGCATACGACTATACCTACATATACGTGTACATGAGTTTTTTTTCCGCAAAAATACACGTCGCAGAACACTGACTCTAATGACGTTTGGGTTAAAACGCGTTGTTGCACCATTAGCATTACAAACGCGTTACAGCGGCACCATTAACGTCGAATGTAAACTCCAATTCGTAATAGCAGGTCCTTTCCATCAGCAGTAACAAAACAATTACACGACCCTAATAATACCAAGTCCACAGTCGGTATATGTGCACAAGGCTAATTTCACATTCCTCATAAATCCATCATCTCGAAACCGTTAAATGAAAATATAACCCAACTGTTTCGCGCTTTTTTTGTGCAAAAAAAAAAAAACAAAAACTTCCTCCCACTCGCCGTAAATCACAATCGATCGGTCAAGCTGCTATCTATATAATGATCTGCGATAGTATACGAGATATGCAGGAGAAACAGTTATAGGTGCGCGCGTGCGAGCTGCAAAGCTACTCTTTTTGCGCTTCCGTTTACGTCGGGCTTCTTTACGACGTGTTTATTTGGACTGTAAGATGACACCGGCGAGTCACTTTTGAAGTCGGGCGTTTAAGGAATGCGGGACTGTTACGCGCGCTGCTTACGAGATGCAGTGTTATATAAGTATTCGGTTATATACTATGTCAGCAGGAAGTGCTTTTATAATTTGTAAATCGTCGATTTTCATCGATGAAATAAGAGTCGATGTTTCACTGGCGAACAAGGCTGTCTTCCGAGAATCGTCATAAACGGGGCGCACATGTCGCAAATCGACTCGCGCGAAATATCATCATGGAGGGTCTAACATATAATCATTGTTTAGACTACTACAGCAGAAGCGTCGCTCTCCCTCTCTCCTTTTCTTTCTTCCTCCGAGTTGAAAACACCGACACGCCTTATCGTCAACCAAGCGGAATCTAAACAATCGTCCGACTCTCTCTTCGCGAACTGATGTCGGTTTGTTTAACGAATGAACCGCCGCTGATTCTTTCATTTCGCTCATGCTTTGGCTTTCTCGGATAAGATTCTCGAACTTTTCAAATTTCTTTTATTTAAACACTCATACCAAAGACTATTTAAAATTCATGTAAGAGCATACTTGATTTGCATCATAAGCAAATCGATCGACCTCTTAACGGTTATTAAGCGCAAAGCAGTTCGCGCTTGCAATCAATTACGCGGAAAGAAAAATATTTGCTCCACGAAATTACGAATAAAAGACTTTATCGGGCCGCGCGCCGGTGAAATTCGAGCCCCGAGAAATCGGATCGACGGCAGTGGCTGCGATTCGGAATTATTATCGACGTCGAGATTCATTTTATGGCGGCGGTTGCAAGCGCGCGCATGTATTTCGAGCTGCGATGATTAATCGGGCTCCTTCTCTGCTAATATGGAGAAGAAAAAAAAGTTATACGTTCTATATTTAAGTTGAATAAATAAAATTTTTACTGAATAAAAGAAAGTCTAGTAAGGTTTACAGTGAGACTTTTTTCAAAACGGATGGTCTCCCCTATTTTTTCCGAGCAGCAGCAGCTGCAACAATAACTGACGATAAAAAGTGGCCATCATCGTTTCTCTCTTTCGCTGGGCCCTTTACTGCAGAAGCTTTTTATCGAGCTCGGCCAACGCACTTCCACCTTTAATTCCGTCATTGTACTCGAGAGAGAAGAGAAGAACGTGTAGCAAAAGTCCATCTTCCATCTCTCTCTCTCTCTCTCTCTCTCTCTCTCTCTCTCACGCTCTCTTTC
>UCOJ01001697.1:0-23656 GCA_900474305.1 Cecidostiba fungosa
ATTTTATTACATAAGCCAATAGAGTCACATATACTTCAGTAAATTATCTCATTGCGATCAAGCACACAATTTAATAACCTCAATCCAAAATACCATCCACGTCACCTCTGAACATCCACCTTTCCTGCAAGCTCATATCGGATTCATACATGAGCGAACTCATAATTAGACTGCCTCAATTAATCCACGAAATTACGTTGAAAAATTCGTTCAACAGCCAGATAAGCACTGACAGCTCCGACTAACCTTCTTTTCCCATCCAGTCCAGTTGATGGCAAAAAAAATCACACCGCACGACAATACACACACGTCGCTCTATATCTTGCTCTCGCTTCTTCTGCTTGCAGGCATGTCGCTGCGGAGGAAGAGCGGAAATAGAGGACCAGGCCTCGGAAGATGGGGTTAAGCAGATAGGGGGTGGAGAGAACGAGCGAGAACGAGAGCAGGGAAGGAAAGGGAGTAGGAGAGCCAGAGGTCACATCGGATGCCGACGAGGACGACGACGCTGCCGGCGCCGACGACACCGCCGCGGCGCACAATGCTCTGCCAGCGCAGCCTTGCCATTCTCTTCATCGTCAACGTGCCTATCGGTAAGTGAGATTTTTTTCTCTCTGATGTACTAACCGATCATTTTAGATCGTTATCTTCTTTTATCCTCTCTGAAACTCAATTAATTTAATATGTAGCTAATAGCCATTTAGCCTCGTAAAGGTTCAGATGTAAAATCAGCCACATGACAGTTTACAGTTCGTACAGTAGAATAAACACACACACCGATAGCTCAATTTAAAATTGTTTACAGCGCTCCACCTTTTTTTGCGCGACGTCAAATAATATACCCAATATTGCAGCGAGCTAAAAAGAGCGCAAACAGCACGCAGCAGTTAATTAAAACTTTTTTTCGTTCATTTCGCATCGACTCATCAGCATCAGAAATCAACAGAAGAGAGAATCGCGCAGTGCACGCGTACGTGCATCAGAGGAGGATAAAGAAAAAAAAAGTCCCGTCCGAGTCTCGGCGCACATTCCTTTCACGTTCCTCGTGAAATTTTTTTTTTCTCAATGCCAACTCTCTACACTACTGCGGAGAGGAGAAAGAGTGACTCTGCAACAGAGATACGATTGTTCTAAGAACTCCTCGGTCTGTCTTATCTGGAAACAACGAACTTTCCAGCCAAATTGGCGGCTCGACCGGTCGGCTGTCTCCCTTGCTGGTAACTTGATTAATCGCTCTCGCGTCTTTTGCAGATATAGATACAAGCGCGGATATATGTAACGTCTATCTATCGCGGATTGTTATTTTGCCAGCTGGCTTAGCTTCCGGGGGGTGAGGATTGATTTATCCGGAGAAAATCTGAGGATATTTTCCTTGACGTTCTACAGAGGTTGGAATTAATTTTTTTAACTTGCAAAGGTTACATCGATGAGCTAATGGAATTGAAGAGGTACCGCTCGTTATCTTAAATGTTTTAAGCCGTATTAATTGGTGCTATCGATTTCAAGTAGAAGCTAATGAATAAAAGCTAAAGCAGATAACCTTCTTTCGTGTATACTTTCTCATAATCGAAAATAATATATTTGATATACGAAGGCAGGATCGCTTGCGCACAAAAAGCCACTCGGAAATTAAAATCCATATCAAAGTAACTCCCCCGACGATATTTCCATTCAGAATTAATCTGATTCCCGTCCTCAAAGAAATAAATAAATTCCCTCGAGGATCCGTTCAATGCTTGCATATATATATACACACACACACATAATAAGCGCAAGATCCGGCATTAACCATCTATAAATATACACACGGGCATACAATATCGAGAGTGCGGAGATATACAGAGCGGCTCGTCTTTTCACAGCCGGATAAGACTCGTCGAGCAAACGTAAGTCCTATCCAGGGGTGAAACGAATCAGTCAACAAAAAGAAGAAGAAGAAGAAGAAGAAGAAAAAAGGAACGAAGGCGAGGAAGAAGCATAAGGCAAAGCAAAGGTGTAGGAAAAGAGCTCGAGGGATATGCTCCTCGTCCCTTTGATGCTTCTCGTTCCCTCTCCTCTTTTCTTTCTTTCTTTCGCTCACAGCTCCTCGAAGAATTTCTGATTCCCAAGTAAGTCTCCCTCTCTGGCCGTTTTCTCACACCCCGAGCGCTCTTTGTGTGCGGATCCACCGCATCCGTTATACACTACTCGTTTCGGGGCTGGCAGGCAAGTAGTACAGCTCCGAATACAGTCAGCCGGCTGCTGCTGCTGCTGTTTGCGTAGGCAGCCTCCGCGTCGCTCGTCATTGATCCTCTTTGCTACTGTAGAAAGAAAAGTCAGACAGAGAAGCGGTTTCACGGGGATTTCCCATAGTTCTCTCCTCGAGAGATGGTTTATAAGACTTCCGTGACTGTCACCATTTCGGGCGCGTCTCTGCGCTCACGCGAGTTTTCCAGCTTCTCCTTCTCGAGGCAGACGGCCAACGAGATTGTACGTACTAGGTTTTGCTGTCTAGTGCAGCAGCTACGTATACCAGCGTTTCTTCCTTCCGGTCGACGCGCGCGTGTTCTCCTTACGCCGCTCGGTCCTTTTGTGGTCGTCTGCGACCTGTCTCGCGATCGTACTAGGCGGGTATTTTAGATTCGATTTCAAACGATGACGACTGATGCTGCTGCTGCTGCTGCTGCAGCTGGTTTGTGTGCGAGTCGGGCGGGTAATGCGATCGAGCAACGCTTGACCGGAGTTCCTTTGTTATTCACTCTCAGGGGTCTTTGGCTTGTGCGTTTGAGAGCTTGAGCTTTGAAAGTTTTAAGCGATGTATCAACTCCTTTATTAAAAATAAATTCGACTCGAATTACAACTTGTGCTCGAACCAGTGTTCTTCGCTGTGAGAAATTCGAAACAGCCAGTTGGATAATCAATCTATCCGTCGATACAAACGAGTTTCAAAAGTGCACACGCTTACCCGATAACGCTAATAATGTCACCTGATGTGTTGACCAATATAGCCTCCAATATCAACGAATCATTACGATACGTATACGAGCTAGCGAGGAACCAAGTTCGAAATAGAAAAGCTCCGTCGGAAACGATTTATCATTCAATTCAATCCAATTGCCAATCAGTTTGTGACGACTATCTTAATCCTATAAACGACGCCGCGTATAGCTCGAAAAAAAAGTTGCAGCGGATAAACAATAAACGAAGCGCAGATAGACAGACAGATGGAGAGCAGCACACTAGCGGCGGCGTAGCTCAAAGTTTTCTCGACGGGTCAAACAGACTTACCTAACGAACGTGCTTTTTCGGCCCGTCTTTTTGTTTCAACAGTGGCTGCTCTCCTCCTCTTTCCCCCGAAAAGAGAAAACTACGAGCACACACATACAGTCTCTTTTCGAATGAAAGCCGAGGACGTGAACGGCAGCTGCGGCGCGCGTCTTCTGATTCTTTTCCACCCTCTGTTTTTCCATCTGTTTCTTGCACTCGCTCTGTTCTTTTTTTTTCAGTCTGTGTCTCTGTCTCTCGACGTCCGTCTGCGCTATATACTCGTCCTATTGCCAGTGGCGAGCCTTTTCTCTCGGCGACCACAGTAGTCGGGTCACCACTACCAGCCCGCGGCTCAATTGAGTTCTGGACCGTGGTTATCCGATTATCGCGAGGTGTGTCTCTCTCTCTCGCCCGTCGCCGTCGCACCCCGGTCCTGTGTACACACATACAGAAAGCTCTGGCGTTTCGGGAATTCTCACCGTGAGGGAACAGTGGAGACTATATACTCGAGGTTTGGGGACGATTCTCCGGCGGTGTGTTCGTCTGTCCGTTTAATTTTTTGAGACGTTACGTGGGTGGCAGAGTTTCTAAAGGGATTTTTGAAGTTGAACTGTACAAGAGCGGTGAAAATTAATGACTTTCAGGTGTCGAGCGAAGCTAACGTTTTGAATAAATAAGTAGAAATTCCGGCTTTGGTCAGACGTTAATTGAGTTGAGAAATAACTGCATAATCTTCGTTAGGTTTGTAACACGATTATAAATTGCGAAGCCGTCTGTAATTATACACCAGTTTAATATATATTTTCAGTTATCCAAGTTCGTTATAAATGTCAAAATATCCGGAATCCGACATAAACCTGCAGTCACTCGACCAGCTAATGCATTTATGGATAAGTAACCAAAAACCGGAGCGGCACTTTTGCCGATCTCTCGGATCTCTGCGGCAGCGCACTTTGCGAATTGCCATTGAAATGGCTCATCGTCTCCTCGAGACACACAGTAGTTCCTTGCGGCGCTGTTCTCCGATTCACCGCACGAACTCGAATACCTACTCTCCGCGTTGGATATATAAGATAGAGAAGGAGAAAGAGAGCACGAAGTGTCACTAGATCGCCGTTAATTTGACGGGAGACGCTCAGTTCGAGCCATTGTGTAACCGATCTGTGTGGATGTAAGAGGACGACGGGGAGGAAGAAAAGCCGGAAGGATATTGATATTGTCGAGATGTTCGTATTCAGGTCCTATCTATATCGGCTTGTGTTACCGTCATCTGATTTTCAGTTGGTCTCGTTAGAAATTCAAATTATATCTTGCGATGCTTATTAAATCTTGTTAGCTAAGATATGGACGATCAGTGGACGACTTATACTACTGGAATCGCATTTCACAGTTTTTATTCTCGCTAATTATTTGTCTATCATTCATTACAAAAATAACGATCGGTAACAGCTCTCGAGCCGTATTTCATTCCTCGACTGGTGAAACGCATTTTACGAGCAAAAGTCCATTATATTTAATTGCCGCAAAAGGGTGATCATTTTTCGAACTTGCCACCTATAAAAGCCAGCCTACCGATAAACTAATTATACCCGGCCAATTAAAGTAAAAAAAAAAAATAAATAAAAGCCTCGTATCAAACTACCAATTTACGACTTAACGGAAAAACAAACTAAACCCCGTTGGAAACGCGAAACAACGGAACGTAAAAAAAAAGAGCCAACACATGAAAAGCGAGAAAGTAATATTGAAAACAGCCGTTGATTTATTAGTCCGTCGAAAGTGCGGCTGTCCAGAACTCGATCGGGAAAGTACTCGCTTGGGATTCCCGACGCGTGCGAAGTCGAAACGCGCAGCGGGCTCCGATAAATTTTCGCTCTGTTTTCGAGCAATCCCCCCGAGGCTTGACTCAATTAGAGCCAATTAGGGGAGCACTGCACGCTGTTGATATAACACCGGTTACGTCGGCTGCGAGAGATGGCGCATGCGCACATTACTCCAGGGGCAGTAGGAAAACTCGCTTTTCCCTGCTGCTGCTGCTGTCTCGATGTTGAGGAGGAAAAAATGTGTGTGTGCGAAGAAATAAGACTGCTAACTCTGCACGCGAATCGAATTGTTATGTCAATATAGAGAACTTTGAGAACTCGTTAGGAAAAACGCGCTTGGAATACTTAGAGACTGGTGCTGGGATCGTTGAAAATGAAACTAAGTCTGCGATAGATTCGTTCTGAGGGATTTGATTAGATGGGGTATCGAAGTAGTAAGGGTCGAGCTGGGATCAGACACGCATTCAAGAAGTACCAGTAACGCGTCGTTTAACGACGAAAGAAACAACTACAATGATTCCTTATTCGAACTATTCTATAGAAGAAGGGCCAGTGTATACTCGAAAATGAAGGGAAAAGTTGAAAAAATTTTCCAATTATCGTAGAGAAAATATCGAAGCTAGTTACACACAGATGTCGATTCATATCTCGGCGAAGTAGTCAGCTTGGAGCCAATCATGCCCAGGTTAAGTCAATCCTAACTTCCCATATTCCAATCGCGCAGAAAGTTCCGGTGGCGGGCGGCCGCGTAACTTTCGAATCATTCCAGTTAAAATATCTCGTTCGAAATTAAAGTTCTCCCTCTTCTCAGCCTCTTCTCGCCGAGAAGCCGGCTGTTCCTCGACGAGAGAAGCCATCGGCATCGCCACTTAATAAATGAACCTCCCTCGACTTGGAGAACGAGAGAATTAAAAATAAGAGAGAGAGAGAAAGATAGGATGAGGACGAACAGTTGCGCAAGAGATGAAAAACAGAAAAAAGGCCAAGAGAGAGGAACGAGGTCTGACACGGCTAAGAACGGCACGAATTCCATGTCAACTCACACGAACGACGGGCGAAAAACGCCCCGGAGAGCGCAGGCGAGACTCTGTTTTCTGTGGAATTTCTGCTGTCGAGTCTGATTCCTCGGCGGACCACGTCCACTTTCCCTTCTCTCTCTCTCTCTGCTGGTTCCGCGCTTCCCGAGGTTTCCTCCATCCACGTAGAGGCAGTCGAGTGGTTCTCTCTCTCTCTCTTCTCGTGACGTAGCCTCTCCCTCGCAAACGCAGAACGTTAAGATAATTTCAATGACCGGCGTTCCTACGTATATATATAGAGCTGTACGACATGGAATGTAATGTTGTCGCGTGTTGATAGGGATTTGGAATCTGGAAATCTCTTTCGGAAAAAAATCTTTGGTATTTTTTTAATCAGAGCGGCGAGGAAGAATTTGTAAAAGATTGGCGAAAAATAAGAGCAGACAAGACCTATTAATTTTCAAGGCTGGACGAAATCCGGCAAAAACAATTTTCTCGTTAGTAAAGTTCCTTGGGTTTTGTTTCAGCGGTGCTCGGCATTCAGTTTATTTTCCTCCCTCCGCGCTCACGGCATTAAAATCGTTCTCGCTCTCTTTCTTTCTCCCTCTCTTCGCTTCCATCTCTTGATTCTCATTCCACCTCTTTTTTCCTTCACCTCTTTCTCACTACAATTCTCTTTCCCTTTTTTTGTATTTATCTCTTCTTTCTCTCCGCTTTGTTCCTGTCTTCTTTTTTTTGTTATTTCAACTTGCTTGTAACGGGTCAAGTTTTTAACTAAATTATTTATGAATACGAAAACGCTCCTTCCTTTTGTCAACGAAATCCAAGCCACAGCGAACTGTCAGAAGTTAAGCTATTTAAAGAAGTTGCGTATATTTTATTTGCAAGCTCTTTTTCATTTTATCAAACTTTCACGAGTTGTCTGACTGTTATATTAGCATAAAACAGATTTCGACTGAATGCCAGTAAACATAAACTCGATGAATATTAAGTAACAAAAAATCCAGCTACCGACCGATCGATTCCAAAAATCAAATCACAGCATACACCGGAAACAAAAGCAACTTATTCCCCCCACATGAAATTTAATTGCAAGCGCGCGCGCGATAGTGTCCATAACACTCGTGTCGAGTTTCAGCGCACCAACCCTTAATTTAATGATTCCTCATCACCGTAATAACTCTCGCTCGATTCTCTCGGCAGCAGTGGCAACGAGTGTCCCCATTAACGGGTCTCTAACAATTAAAATTAAAAACTCTATCCTTCTCTTCACCGCATATCGCATAAACCATCCGTCTCTCCTTTTTATTCTTCCTCTCATCGTCGCCGCCGCCACCGCAGAGTCGTTACTATTACCGTTATTATGCGTCGGAGAAAAAAAAATCGTCGACGTTGAGAAAACACAAGGCGGCATTACGCGCGACGGCGCATAAACGCAATATGCGCTGTATATATAGAGGACAAGAAGAGTTTCGCGAGCCGATGCCGTTGATGGCAGTAGTGGGGGTGCCTAAACCGAGCCATTTGTCCGAGGCGCCAAGCAGCAGTCTCGACTCGTTTTCTCTCTCTCTCTACCTGCGGCCCGTTGATAACGACTGCCGCGCCGTTCATATTTTACGCGCGGCTCATCAATAATTCATGCCGTGAATAATGCAGCGCTGTTTCGCTTTACTTTATATATATATCTATATCTACTCATACGCCTATATATATAAAAGCGTATGTGCGGCAGCCGACGAAATTTCTCAAACCCTTTTCGCGATCGCGATATCGTTTGCGCCTGGTTTGTTAGGTTTTTCATCTTGGCTTTTCTTTTTGTTCTCTCTTTAAAGCGGCGAGGTTGAGAAAAAAAGAATGCTTTCTTTGCCTTCTGGCAGCGATTTGTCATGCCTGTTTTATTTATGGCTTCGCGATGTTGTACAGATCAAGGGGATTCTCGGGCTGACCTTTTCCCGGTCTGGCTTTCTCGAGAGGAGATTTAAGCAAGAGGCGGAAGTACTGAGCGGCTGTATATATGGACTTATGTGCTTATATACTTGATGTTTTAGATTTTTGTGTTGAATCGTGGGCGAGAAAATAATCGATAAACACGAGCTCTGATTATGTGTATGAGAATTGGAAATCCGACGGTATAGGGCATCACTTGATTGGTAATGCTGTTGATGTACATAATACAACGTTTAATATATAATTCCATACTATTAGTTAGGTATTTAAGAATTTAATAATACACTCCAGTATACGCAAGTTCCGTAAAGCTCGCGTTACCAAAATCCCGCGTGTAAATATCGATAGGCAGCTGCATCGGCAAACGCATCCTAAATATTAAGTATCAGCCAACAACAACGGCGCGCTCAATTTTTAAACATCAACGCCCTCAGTCATCGTATAAATTTGTAAATAATTCAGAGCAACGTGTGGCGTTTGCGTAAATCATCGAAATGAAGATATACTACTACCTCTATCAAAAAAAAAAAGAAAGTTTACCCTCCGGCAGGATCATCCCGCCACTTATCATCAACACAAGCATCGATGGAAAAAAGACGCTCCGTAAATAAAACGCTTACTCGGCCGATTGGCATTCACGCGAGTAAGGCGGCAATAATTTCATTGCCGCCTACTCCGAGAAAACATATTCGATAACTTGCCATCTCTCTATCTCTCCCCCAACCGTTATGGTATTATATACTTCAAGCAACCCCGCGGCAAAGCCACTCCCACACGTACGAAACTCATCGCGCATACGATTTCCCACCGCTGCGTGTGTGTCTGTACGAAAAAAAAGAACGAAAAGTATATATGCCTACGCGGGAAATGAAAAAACGTCATAAATACATCGCGGCCCGATGAGGAGGGGCGCAGCTGAGAAATAAAGCCGAGAGAAGAAGAAGAAGAAGAAGAAGAAACCGAAAGGGAGAGTAAGCAGTGCGAGACCATAAACCATCGCGAGAGGAGTACATAAACGGAAGCGGCCGAGAAAAAGCTATATAGGGGGTCTTGGTGTCCGGTCCCTAGAGAAAAGACGCGAGATCGCCGCCGCCGGCCAGCTCTCCCACGAGTGCCACTTTTCGCGGCCCTCCGCTGGGACCGAAACAAACTCCAGAACGTCTTTTGAATTCTTGCTGTATGTATATATATCGCAGTAGCGATGAAGTGTCGACGAGCGGAGATATACGTATAAGACGCTTTTGAGCGATCTCTGTACATGAAGGGCGAGTCGCTTTGTTTGAGAGTTGCTGATTTAACCGACTGGAAGTGAACGGCTGGTTTCTTTGATTTCCATGGCCTGCGGCGGGCTTTTCTTTGCTCGGACATGTAATAGGGAAAGGCGATGTCAATGGCAGGTGTGTTTCGTTTTTGCATGTGGCATTTGTCATGCGAGTCTGGAAATAACCTCGAGAGCTTGCAAGCTTTCTTGCGACTATGGTAAAATTCCGAAAATCGTATGTCTGCTCGAGCTTTTTTGCAGTGCAGTTAACGGTAATGCAGTTTTTATTCTGTAGAGGATTCGCTTGTTTCTGGAATTGCTCGCGAGGTAATTCTGTAATCTAAAAAAAATTCAACCTCTATTTCGTTTCTAGAAGATAAAAAAAAATTGAAGCTCTGATGAATTTTTCATTTTATTACGCGGAAACTCATTTCAAAGACAAAACACGGCCCATCGTCAGTGAATTAACGCTCTCGGCATTATATATCAACTCCCAGCTGCAAACTCTAGTCATTAATTCGCCCATCCATCTGGCCACTCACGTAGCCCTTTCTCCTCGCGCGCGTCCATTTTACATTTTAATCAAGCAACACAAAACCATAACATTTTCCAAGCGCGCCTATATGTATACACTCCTGCCATCGCATCCGATACATCAAATCAAGAGGACACTACTACTATAATATATACATATATACCCTTTCGTGAATGATAGGATCAATCAAGCATGTATACAGCAAAACTGACGCGAGCCATAATTAAACAGAAAAACATGACGAACGCACGGCAACGATGGAAAATTCCCATGGCGATACACGCGCGGGCTACTTATACCTACTGCATTTCAGATAGGCATCATAACCCGCTGTTTACATGCGTCCGCCGAACCCTCTTCATCTCTCTCTCTCTCCGTTGTTCGTTCGTTTGCCCGGCGAGTTTAATCGGGAAACATGCGCCGAGCTTTTCCCCGTATTAAAAAAAAAGTGAAGAGCCGTCACTGCGAATGACACAAGGATATTACCTGCAGTGTTTGCAACCCCCTCTCTCTTAAAGGCCATACTGTCCAACGGTATATAGTCGTGAAATTCGCATGTGCGAGCCTCGGGGCTACTGTTGCAGGCAATTGCTGCCTCTGACGATAAACTGCCGGATCTATCTCGACTCTTCGAAGTTTGATTCTCCTATAGGGGTTGTTGTTGTTGCTGCTACTGCTGCTGCTGTCGTTTGATTTGGTGAGGTATAATGAGGGCATCGACGAATTGCAAACGACGTTTGCTTGTTATGCCATATGCGAGGAGTTTTTCGTTACTCTTTTTTTTGGTCAAGTTTATCAAGATCCTGTTAGTGAAGTGATGGATAATTTAAATATTTATATTTCAATCAGTTAATCGTAAGAGTCGACGTGAATGCTGCATTTTTAATTCGTGTCTTGTTCAATCGCTCATGCTGTAGGTATTATAACTGTAAAGAAATTACACGTAGACCGCATTTTTTTAGTAATAATATTTCATAGGTACTTTCCCATTTCCGTCATCACTTTAAGCCACAACACAGTTCATATTATAGTTATGGGCCACCTATGCCAAAACAGCCTTGCTGGGCCTGCTGCTGCTGCTTCGGCCATTCTGCCTAGTTTCAACTACATTTTCTATTCAATTTTCATACACGCATTTAAAATAAAATTTCAAGATTAAAAGACTAAACGACATTCAGATCGTCTCCTTCCCCAAACCGATCCACGAAAAAGCTGTGGATAAAAGTACAGTATAGACTCGAGGGAAGAAGACACTTCGAAAAGCAAAAGAGAAACCCGAGTTATTCCACAAGACGACGACGAGTCCCTCCCGTTTATACTGCTCTCCAGCTGCAGCTTCTCTTTCTCCGTCGAGTTCCTTATCCCTCGGATGAGAAAGAAATCTTTAAAGCGGGCTTTGATTCATAGGTGGGCAGAGCCGGCGCGCGAGTTCAACGCTCACAGAGACACGGCGTCGCTGCACACAGGACGGGGAACGTGACCTGGCATTAAGTGGCCCCATAAAATATTGCGCTCATGTAAATACCCTCGTAAAATTCCGAGCGCGGCAATGTTGCGCCCCGGCGCCGCGCCGTATAAGACTGTCGGGACGCTTTTCTATCGTCGCCGCGTTGCTGAGAAAGAGGAGGAAATCGTCGAGGACCAAAGTGGGCGTAAATTGAAATTCGATGCGCCGACGTCTTCGAGATCGCGAGAGTCTGCGTGTCTCTGTGCGCGCATCGCAGGCTTATATACGCCGGAGCTCAATGTAATGCTCGGACAGAAGATAGTACCGACGAACGAGAGCCGATTTAGGATCAGACGAGAACGTGGTTTGTCTTCAGGGATCGAAAAAAATTTTTTCTTCTGTCACCGTATACACTTGACAGAGGGTAAAAATGAGGGAGGAATTGAGTAATCCCATTTTCTTTTTTACATCAGGATTCCTGTTTTTTCTGCGGGTGAAACTGCGTTTTCTCATCGATCGGTACTATTGTAAAAACACAGTTTTTACTTCACTCGCCGTTCCAAAGAATTTAGCTATTGTTGTTTATTTGAGTTTGGAGCAATTGCTTTTTTGTTTATGTTTCAAATTGGTATATGCCCATCGATGTTGTGATACAGCGCGGAATATTGCTTTATTGAGAAAACAAAAATCTGCGGTGTATATAACTATCCAAACGGATGCTTCTCTTCATATCTGACGTCTACAGCATTCCAACACTTAATGCGAAACAAATCTGCTACTTTTAGAACGTAAAACAGCAGCGATAACAATAGACAGAGGTTTCTTAATAACGACCAACCCGCTATCCGACGCATCTTGAAATATTCAGAAATTTTGATTGTCAGTCAGTCAGCAGTATGTTTCTGCCGCTCTAATCTTATTTTGCCAATTACGCGTCTATTCAGCGTCAAGTTATCTATAAATTGATTGCGCCGGTAATTGCATTTTCCTTTCTCTCTCCTACTATACCTTCTGGTCGAAAATTATATATAGACATACACACGTATGCAGAGTGGTGGGGGGGGGGAGAGTCACGCATACATACAAATGCAATATACACGTAGGATATACATATACATAAGCATTCATCCCACCTGACCCTTTGTCTCGCCTTTGACTGCGGCTTGGCGCACGATTACGTAGCAAACATCCAAGTTAGAAGGGACAAAGCACAATGCTTCTGTTCTGCGCTTCGCTCCACGCTAATCTCAATAATTCTCGTCTGGCCGGATCTCCAATTTCATTATGAGACTGTTATTATTCACTGTTGCGTATAAACTTTTCAGGTAATTTAAGTGCGCGGGAAAAAAAATTTTTTCTCTGACTTTTCTCACTTTGGCTCGTCTCGTACTCTTTTTTGATGAAGTTTACTCAAGAAAATTTAAGTGCTTCTGAAGCAGAGCTTCGTTTCTGTATAAATGAATCACATGAAACTGAATGTTGAAAAAATAAAGTATTCGCTCAATGGAAATTGAACGAAAATGGAAACGAAAAAATAACTTTTTTTTGTTGTTGTTCAGTATGATGATGCGACGAAACACACGTTGGACGTATCAACAATGCGAATTTCACAATGCTTTCTCGTAAATGCCTTTGTTCTCTCAGAAAATTGCACTACAACGGGGCTAAAACAGCGACCGATGTTTACGATCGGAATACCTCGTCAACGATGTTTTAGCATTTCACGTATACACGCGCGCGCGCGCGTTTTATTCTACTGAAATCCTTTGGGTAACGTTCCAATAAAAAACGAACGAGAGCATGCCCATCTATACAGGTTTTATTCAAACTATATATGTGTATGTATACACAATGACCTAAAATGAAAATAAATGCTTTTACCTGCGCGCTTCACTGTAAAATATCAAACTTGATAAATTGTCTAGACTATACACGTCCTGTCGTGTGTATTGTGTAAAGAGAATTATTAGACCAAAGAAAAATGTGCGAAATATACGTATCGCAAACATTGAAAATCGTTCGTGCATTTTTCCGCGGGCACAATACGAGAAAAAAAAAGAACGGCGTCGAGAATGGTTATAAAAATATATAGGCAGGCGCGCACAGGCAAAAGGAAAAAATTAAACGCGTAGTCTGTGCCGCGAAATCCATCTGCAAAATTAAAATCAGACGAGCCGTAAGCCGCTCCATATAAAAAAAAGAGAGGTCAGCGGCGTACAAAAAAAACTGAAAAATTTAATCTAAACGAAATGAAAAATGGACAAAAATGTATATAACCGAAAAGCTCTGCGTTTGTTTGCTTTTTTTCACCTCATCCTCATACACCGACGCTTACAAGTTGTAAGAGTTATTAGAATTATTTTAAGATTGTCTTTTGTTTGTTCTGTTTAAGTGACGTGCCTGGAGCCGGAATTCACGAAACCGATGTCGAACATAACGGTGTCGAGGGGTCGCGACGCGACGTTCACCTGCGTGGTAAACAACCTCGGTGGATACCGGGTGAGTCCTTCCTCCTCCGCGAGCGGTGATCACGGTGGTGCCAATCCTCGGGTAACTATTCACATAACATGATCTAACGTGACCGCCTGCTGTAATGGATCTTGTCGACACAACCACTATATAATGATTAATGATCGACTCTGCCGCACTTATTATTATATATATACATCTCACTGCACTCTCTTATATTGCGAGCATCTCTCACGGCATATGCCTGCACCACAACGCACTGATCCTCCCACCACCACCACCTCTGTATATCTCTCTATCTCATCTATTTTCTAGCACTGCCTATGTCTCTCTCTATACTTGCCTATATACTCATCTGTATCTATTTCTATGTATCTCTCACTGCCTCTCACATAATAATATATGCACTAAGTATTGAATCTCCATGAGTCTGTATACTATATTACCGCCGCGTGTAATTCGATCCTGTAAGAGTAAATACTGCACTGAATACAGATGTTTACCATCACGATCACTGCAACCTTCGTGAGTTCGCTATTTTTTTTAGTCTTCCAACTGTCAGTGAGATCCCTTTAGATCCGCTTGGAGCATTTCATCCGTACCCATACAAAGCCTTTGATTATACGATACGCAGATTAACCCGATTACAAACCTCCCTATATAGAGGTGAAAATGTGCGTACATCTATAGGCCAGTTCTCGGCTCGTCGAATGTATTTTTGCAATTCAATGAGAAATGCAATTTTTTACGCGCGAATCGATTTTCCAAAATTTTCTCCCATTCTCTCTCGTTGAATCGCGCGAAACGTGGAACGGCGTTAAAGCGCTTTTGCTTTCATAATTAAAATTACGGTTTTTATGTATGTGGAACAAAGTTTAAGTTAAGCTCTCTATAAACTTTGCGCGCCGAGAATAAAAGCAACTTTATACTTCCGAAGCTCAAAAGTTTTGCTTAAATAAAAATACTGATTGGCGCTATATTCTAATTTCCCAAGAAATATAAACAATGAAAAATTGAGAATTACTCTTTAATTTTACAATCGCAACCTGTGAAGCGGGTGCTAACTTCTCGAATAGGCATTTCTGGACAGTGTTCTTCTTCTGTATTGTAGCTAACAACACGTGAAATACATTCGTTACGGTACAACAGACATCAGAATTTATCATCCTCATAAATCGGCTTCGCTTTAAAAGCAGTGTGAAATCAAACCTCCGAACGACAACGATAAAGAAAGCTTTTCCCGCTCATTTATGATCACATCAGCTGAGCCAAAAAGCACTCTGAGTTGAATGAAATTGCACCGTGGAATTCTGTAGCGTGACCTGGTGATGGTGTATTTTTTTGCATGCTGGCACCCTTGTTTTATTTGCGTATACGCGAAAACGAACCAAAAATGAAAAAAAAAACGCAGGCAACTTTGGCTAATAAGAAAAAACAAATTGTTGCTGTGAATGTCCACATTGGCAAGTATCATATTCGCAAATGCTGTGCGAGCGGCTTTAAAATCCTCTCTCCGACCGTCCGCCTGTGATATATATCCAAACGAAAAATTGCGCTTCGCGTATACCTTTATTATCCTGCTTTGCAAAAGAAGCCACGTTGAATATATAAAGTTTGTTCGTGTGAGGGTATTATGTATACGTTTTTTTTTTATTTTTCATTGTTTATCCTCCCGCGCTACGCAGCTTTAAGAGGATTGTGCACCTGTTGAGGTCACTTGATATTGGGTGGATTGCAAAACAAAAACGGATAATACGTCGTTATTATTCTGAGCAAACAATATTCAAGTATCGTTTATTTTTGTAGTATATTTTTCGAATTCTATTGTAATACGAAATCATCGATAAAATGGACATGTGCAGTATATAGCTCCATTTAGTTATACGATTATATATGCTGAGTAATAAGTACACCCCCTGAATCCTCGTAGTCAATGCGAGCACTATTATAATATATAGTTAAACCAGCTTATTAACGAAAACCAAATAAAAACAAACAGCAGAGTGACGCAGAAAGTACATTTTGAAGACCGTAATATTTGGATGGTACACGAGTGCACCTAATAATAATAATGATCGCTTCGTTCGAACGCATCGCACCAAAAGTAAACAATACATATGCTGCTGCACTATAATAACAAAAGCGCAGCGGAGAACGAGAACTGATCGATGAACAGAGAGAGAGAGAGAGAACATCGACAGTTGGAATTTCTCCGCGCCGAGGCATGTCGCGATGCATGGATTTATTTTCGAGAAAATTGCCAAGCCGATTGCATGTGCATGACTTTTGCTGAAAACTGACGAAGCTTATTCCCTTGCTGGGATGCTCGTCGAAATAAAAGCGCTTGCGGGAAATCGTGTGCGACTACATATGTGTAGATTAATTTGACAATAGCAAAGGAGAAAAAAAAACATAACATTTGCCATTGCTCTAAATTACGCAGAGAGTAGAATATCACATTGGCATTGTTATAAGTGTGACTTGTGCGTGTTGTGTGACTAACAAAGTGAGATTCCACTCCGGCAAAATTAGAGACGTATATCGTATACAATTTCCCTCAACGCGCCGAGCGCTTATATAACATATAAGCTTATAATATACGCAGACAAAAACCGGTCGAGCTTGCAGCCGCGAATATATTCGAATCGGCAAAGCACGTTTTTCGCAACTTGCGACTCTATATAGGAAAATGAAAAATAGAAGCAAACTCTCGGGGCTCGTCGTGTCGTTCGACAAAGCCGATCGTACAATCGGAGGCGCTCTAATTAGTCAGGGCTCGTAACTCGCTCGCGAAAATTTCGATATTAAAGGCCGGCGCGCGAAACTTTTAATTAGCGAGTTTATCCATTTATACATCTGCGTCCCGGAGGTATAGTATCTAAAAGGAACGGCCGCTCGTTCTTTCCTATATGTATATATATACGTGTATATACGTTCTCGCTTACGGCGAAAAAAAAGGAACTATACAGCAGGGGAGAGGCCAGACGCCGCAGCGTTGCGGAGAAAAAGTAGAGAGAAAACTGCGCGCGCGCGGACAATAAAATTGCAAAAAAAAGAGAGAGCAGGGGGATTCTGGCTCTCTGCGTTAGAAAAAAAAAACAGAAAGAGCGAGAGTGCGGCTGCAGCTGAGGGTCCGACAATACAGAGCAGAAATGCTTTGCATATGAAAGAACAGAGAGAAGGAGGACTGTGTGAGGCCTTGGCGCGAGACCGGAAACCGAGAGTCCGTTCCTTTGCTCTGCAACGAGTCGTTTACCTTTTTTTTCCTCTCTCTCTCTTGTCAACGACCACAACGCTTTACGTGTACACGTGTTTCCGGCTTCCTTGGAATCGAGAGAGGGTTTCCTTTGGCTTCTTGATTCTCAGGATATTGCAAGACACTGTCTGGTCTCTGATCGAGTGTGTGGTTTTTTTTGCACAGGCGCTTTGCGGCTTGTGTGCACTGATACACGACTCGGTAATTTTCCCTGCGCTTCTTTCTCTCGGGCTTCTAAAGCGTGTAATTAATTTGATTCTTCTGACGCGAGCCCGAGTCGCTTTTAATTACACTCTCTAACTCGGATTGTAAAAGAGGATTGTACAAAACAGATTATCAAGCGTAAAATTAACTCGTGACCAGAACATTCTTCCTATTTTAAATAAGGCCAACGACACATTGCGGAGCGACGAGAATATACAATATAACGCGTTTCGCGATTTCGTTGTTCGAATTCATTCAATATACCCGGAAAGCATTGAGCTTCGTAATGACCCAGATAAAATACCTATAAGGTCCAGATTTATTTGCATCCGTATAGTCAACAGCGACAATACGTTCGCGCGGTCTCCTTTGTGTATCATCACTTAAAGCTCGTCGTAACGCACTCTCTCAAGCTACTCCCTCTCGACTCGCTTTTCAGACAGTCGCGGGATCTCGAGTCAATGGGCAAATCATCGCCGCGCTTACGAGGAAACACACTCACTGCCTTCCTCGTTATATATCCTCTGCTAACCTCGAAACGATGAAGAATGAAGCTATTGTCGACTGTTTTCTTTTCGACGCGATCCGAGAGAGAGAGAGATATATACATATATGTATATACAGAGAAGCTCTCGCGATAGGATCCTGACCCTTTATAGTAGCTTCCCCGCGCGATCTATCAGCTCTTATACACAAAAGCTCCCGCTGCTTATTGATATCTCGAAGCTTGTGTACGAGGGGTGATGCGTGCGGGTGAGGGCTTTCAGATGCTTCGAGGTGGATGTGCCCGCGGGAAGACTTTGAGCAAGCATTAAGCAGCCTTGTATTTCGCTGATGCTATACAGTTGATCTGGTTATTCAAGTGAAATTGTCAATATAAGCGTGAGGGATAGAGAGTGTTTTAATTGCATCAATGGTTATAATGCAGATTTTTTTTATGCAACAATTGTCAGAGAGATAGAGAGTATCCGCAAAATGTTTATTATTGAGAATGTATTTTGAGCTCGGTTTATTAAATGTTTTGACGTTGGTTCAAAGTAAAAGAAAGTGCAGGGATTTATTTTTCAAACTTAGTTTTTTCATTTTAACAAGCCACGTGTACCTCGAAAATATGATATACGCTAAAACGGAATTCATGCTCTTCATGCTGATGTATGTAGAATATTACGTTACCGAGAAATAATTATTATATAATACCGCAGTTTCGCGAACTTTGCAGATCATCAAAACTATTCTTAAAAGTATATTATATAGTTTTCAAAATTTAAATTGTTTTATATGTCGAATTTTCACAAAGTTAACAGTCGTTACATTTGTTTTCGCTTTAAGCGTATAAACAAACTTAAAAAACAAAATAATTCACTCACACGCGAAGTAAAAGCAACGCTTTCAAAATATTCCAAAAGCCAGCATACATTCTGCATCTCTCATTCCGGCCGTGTCAGCTCTATCTCTCTCTCAGTATAAGGAAGCTGACGAATCGAATTACCGTAAATTTACAAAAGCCGTGGCTTTGCCGGTCGCTGATGCGGCACTTAACATCGCGTTGTTGTTGATCTGCCGCGTCGATGCGAGCTTCTCGAATTGCAAACGACGCCCCGAGAGCCGTTAAATAAACGCAGCGAAGATAACGAGATTGATGCTAAATATTCTCGCGCGCGCGCGTCGAAGCTCTCCCCTTTTCGTTCCTTTTTTCTCGCTCTCTTTGTGGCCTGCAGCGCAGCATCAGCTCCCTCGCTTTTTTTTTTATTTTGTTTATCTTTCGCGAGTTGGCGCGAAGATCGAAGAGCGTCACACGCTCGATAGCGTTGATTTGTACTGCTATGCACATCGCGCGCAAAAGCATGAGCCGACGATTCTGCATAGGTCGCGCGAGATCAGAGCAGGTTTGTTCTCAATCACGATTTTTTTTCTTTTTAAGGATTATTCCTTGTTTTTTATTGTTGATTTGAAATTCGGTTTATTTTGTTTATATACGTTATTTTGCAATGTCGTCGCAATGGAAATATGTCGATGTAGTGATGGGCTCTGACGACGAACTTTAATGTCTTAGATAATGAAGTAGAAAAGTATAGCTGCAGGTTTTAATCAGAGCCATATTCCAACGTAATATCGATGATTGGACGATTCTCGAGGAAGAAAATCAAATTATATGTTGAATTAAAAAAACCATGTTACGAGTAGCTTGTGGAACAAAAATTTTCCTCGGGACAGGAAACGGAATCATCGATTTGAATTTAATAAAAACTCATGTCCAGATCGCGTACTAATGAAATAAATTCAAATAACGTGCTCATAGCCCGTCTATAACTGGGTACAGTAGAGAAACTTAATTATTATCACCGCGTCGAAGTTCATTAAGTTTCTGAAAATTAGGTCAACGAGAAAAGTTGGACAAGCTTTGCTCTCATTATTAATTCAGCTATAGCAAAGACATCCTCTCTCCATCGACATATTTCGCGAAAGACGACGAGGAAGACGCCTCGACTAAAATTTCAAATCAAAAACAACCAATGCCATTAAAGTTCGATGCCCTCGAGCGCACAGCAAACCAAAAAGAACAAGCGAAAAAGTAAAAATAAAAGCCTCCTCGCATCCCCGACACTCACGTGCGAGTTTTGTTTTTCCCGCCATCACTAAAATCTGAATAATTGGACTGTTGCGCGCGGGCTGATGCTCGGGTTCAGGTGGCTTGGATCAAGGCGGACACAAAAGCGATCCTCGCGATTCACGAGCACGTCATCACGAACAACGCCCGGCTTTCCGTCACGCACAACGACTTCAATACGTGGACGCTGAGCATCAAGGACACGCGGTCGGAGGACCGAGGCACCTACATGTGTCAGGTCAACACTGATCCCATGAAGAGCCAGGTAAGCCCTCGCTCTGCCGTGTGTCGGCTTTAAATTTTGCGTGCAAATTTTTTTTTTTTTTTTTTGTCGCTAGCCGCGTGTGCATATAGTCGTCACACCTTTACCAGCAGCAGCTAGATTTTCGCGTCGTCGCTTTTAACTCTGAATTTTAACAGTTTTTTTTCCAGGAGCTTTCGAGTTAAATTTTAAAACGCGGTCGCGGTGTGAAACTTTCTTGCACTATTAGTGACTTTTTTTTATTCAATGTGAAAAAAATCTGCCGGGCATTTTTATTTATTATTCTGCATGTCACGTACTTCTGTGTATATGATCTTTACTTATTCATCTTCGGTGTATTTCGGAGCTACAGATATTCAAAACTAGAAACAATACATATCGGATTTCTAAAAGCAGATATCCGGATACAGAAATATATTGACGACTATTTGCCGAAAGCAGCGTTTCAATATAGTTTTCTCTATGTTCCTATATATGTGTATACAGAGCGCGTATTTGGAAGTTGTCATCCCACCGGATATCATTTCCGAAGATACTTCAGGCGATATAATGGTGCCAGAAGGCGGTTCCGCGAAGCTTATCTGCAAGGCACGCGGATATCCAAAGCCGACAATCGTTTGGAAACGAGAGGATAACAGCGAGATCATCATGAGGACGAGCTCCGGTAGTAAAAGCAAAGGTATATATATACACACGCTTTATTCTACGTCTCTATATCTCTTTCTCTCTATTTCCATTTCTCTTGTTTTGCCACACACAAAGCAAACGTTTGCTCGGCCTGAAGAGAGCTGACGACTCTGTCATATCGAGAGAGCGATATAGAAACAAAAAAAATGAAGGAAAAAATATTTGCGTATCGGAAGTATTGTTTCATCTCGGAAAGTCGAGCGCAAACAGCTTTTTGAATACTTGAGCGTTTGAAAATATCGTTTGAACTCTTACTTTCTTTGTCGCTTCAACGTATACATCGAATCTTGCAAATTAATATCCAAGATCAAACGTGATGATTATACGGTAACAAAGTCCTGTCAATTAAGAATACTCGTCCCTCGATACTGTGTATACAGGAAATATAATTATCTATAACCGTTTAAAACGAAACCCGATAGAATGCTTTGTGTATAACGTCAACTAAGAGCCATTTCCATTAGAAAGCACTACGAATTCCTCAAATTTCAAAGAGCAACACGGCAAAATTCCTGGAATAAGAGCTACAAATTGGCTATCAAAGTCAACGCCCGAATTCCTATATTAATTGCGCGTCAGCGAATTCAAATACAGACAAAAAAAAAAGAGAGACGCTCGCGATCACAAAAGGCGAAGGGCAATACACGCAGCAGCGAAACACACGCGAACTTGAATAAGCGACGCAAATAAAAGCTGCCGTCAATAAATGACGACACTGATAAACGCACCGCTTTCTCTATGGAACGTGCGCGCTTTCTCTCCATTTTGTAAACTCGTTTAGCGAACGAGCCATTGTTTTCCGCGCGAACGTATATATATACATATATATACTGGCGCTCAAAGATATATGCCAATTGCCCCGCATTTACATCTAGTTTTTCCGCTCTTTTTGCGGTCCCGGCTCTTTTTACCTATTCATTTTCAATTATGCATCTGCATCGCGTTCGTATATACACGTTCTACTTTTTGTTTCCCAGCTTTACTCACACAGCGTATACGTACGATACGAATTTACATTCACATTGCGTGCGCACATATCGGTATTACAATACTAAGAAAGTATATTATAAAAAAAAATTTCTGTTTCAGTTGCGCAAGCCGAAGGCGAGGTGCTGAGCTTTCCGATAATCGGCAGGAGCGAGATGGGTTCCTACTTGTGTATAGCAAGCAACGGCGTTCCCCCCTCAGTGAGCAAGCGAATGATGCTGCAGGTTCATTGTAAGTAATTCGTGCTTTTTCGCTCGCGCGGCCGCCTGACCCAATCGATTTTTCATCCTTTATATACCGCGCGCGCCTGCATCTCGCGTGTTCCACTTACATCCGTGTTTGGCTGGACACATACTATATACAACACGTGCGCATGACTATCGTCTGTCGCTTATATATTTTTTCCTTTCACCGTTTCGGCGTAGTGGAATTTATTTATTGCCGCGACACGAGAGCAGGAAATCTTTTGTATAAGAGTTTGTGCATCGTCGGGGTGCGGTTGCGGCACGATCGATTGATTTTTGTGTATAGGAGCAGCTTTGACACGAGGTGGTATTAATATTGTGTAATGAAACGATTAAAATTAAAGTCGGTTTCGTGTTATAAAGCTGTCGCATACGCTTTTTAATGTAATAAAATTATACCGGACGCGTTCGGAGAATTCGTGAGCAAGAGCGTCGAATTATATAATGTTTTAGCGGAATTAATTTAAACGAGATAAAGTACCAAAGCCACTTTTGTCAATGAATTTGAAATTTCGAACGATAACGAAAGCTTAAATCATTCCCGAAGCTTTTCGCCAAAAACATATTGTATGCAATTTCCCACCAAAGTATAATCCACATTGGCAAAAACCAATCAAGCGCCATGTAAATAGAGAAGAGTCAAACAAAAAGATGATCATCGGGTTAAATTAACGACTGTCGGTACAGAGGAAACAGACGAGACGATGAAACAATAACCATTACGAAATGAGGTTAAGAAAATAAAAAGGGAACCACCAGACACCGCCGCTCGCGACGAGACAAACCGAAAGAGTATACAGCGAGAACAAGGGGAGAGAGAGAGAGATAACGCTGCAGCAACAGCAGCAGCAGGACGGGTCAAAGCTGAAGCTATAGCGCTCGCGAGAGGGAGATAATAAAATTACGCTCCGACCAAGATATACCCAGCGTATTCCGGGCTTTAGCTGCCGGGCCACTGCGGAATGAATTAAGCTGCGGTTACGAGAGCAACTGGCCTCTCTCTCTCTCGTCCATCTATCTCTCTTCCTCTTGCTCGATTCAGTCTCTCCGAGAGCGTCTAAGATCGTTCCGTCTCTCTCTCTCTCTCTCTTGCGAAAGGTAATTCCTCCCCGGAAATTGGATGTTCGCTAACACGCCGGAGCGATCCGCGGCAGCTGAGCTCGCGAAACTACCGCGAGCCTGCTGCAAGAACGACGACGACGACGACTCAAGACGGACCATCCGCAATTATTCAGTGGATCGACACCTCTCTTGCTCGGGCCGTTCCTAATTGCTTAATTTTCAAATCTCCACAGGCTGAATCTGGTCACTATAGGGGAAGCTGCAATGATTTTCGTTAAATAATGCATTTATTCGAAAGGTATAGTCTCTCGAATGATCGACGTGAGAAACAAAATTGGACGATCGATTAAAAATTCGAAATGGAGAAGCTCTTCGATAAAACACCGAATCGATAGTTCATTAATGAAAGAGAGAGGACGCTATTTCTCGCCTATACGAAAAAAGAAACATCGCCGACCGGAGCACGCGCGCGTTGAAATTTAATCCGTCTGCGAATAATGCGGGTCGCTCTCGAAATAAAAGTAAACAGAGAGAGAGAGAGAGAGAGAGAGAGAGAGAGAGAGAGAGAGAGAGAGAACGATGTCGGAAGCGGGCGGTATACGGT
>UCOJ01001698.1:0-23782 GCA_900474305.1 Cecidostiba fungosa
CTCTCTCTCTCTCTCTCTCTCTCTCTCTCTCTCTCTCTCTCTCTCTCTCTCTTTCTTTCTCGAGATCCCTAATGAAGGCGCGTCCTCGTTCTTGTTTTACCTACTCCGCTGCCGCCGCCGCCGCCGCCGGCCGATCCCCAATTATCATTATTAAAATTACTCTCCCTTCGATCGACTGTCTGTCTATATACCTATATACATCCCTTTAGAAACAAAAAATAACAATTTTTCTTCTGTTGCAGGCTCGTAAACAGCGGCACGTATTACGGACTCTCTTGGAACGCCTCGACCCTCGGCGGCAACGATTACACGAATTTCGTCATATCGGGCCTTGTCGAGATACCGGCTTACACCTTTCTTATTTTCACGCTCAATCGCTGGGGCAGGAAAGTGATTTTATGCGGATGTATGATAGCGTCCGGTCTGGCCCTCATTGCGATGTTATTTATACCGACCGGTCAGTCTACTACACTACTACTACTACTACTACTACTACTACTACTACTACTACTACTACTACTACTTATCGGCCAGAGCACTTTCCCGATCCTTTTACAATTTTAAATCTGCACACGGTTTATTTATAGACATTTTCTCTTTGCGCGCGCGCTGCTATGGAGAAAAAAAGGGACGACTCAATTTCAGGCACTTGTTATATATTATACCTAAGCGGGGTAGTCTCTAAGTGCGCGAGTGATTACGAGCATGGGATGTAATCACTCGGCTGTGAAATTAAAATAATTGCTGAATTATCGGATTCTCGATTTTGCGCTAGGCTCATATAATTACACTGAATCGTTTCTGTATAGCCGTGCCGTCTGTGTGTTTGTTATAAAATTGAATCTTGGAAATGCATTTCAAACTTTTTTTTTCCACTCTTCTTTCGCAGAGATGGTCTGGCTGAAGGTGACGTTCGCGATGGTCGCGAAATTGGCCATCACCTCGTCGTACGGTACAATCTACGTCTTCACTGCTGAACAGTTTCCCACGGTCATCAGGAACGTCGGTCTCGGGGCAAGTTCGACGTTTGCTCGAGTGGGCGGAGTCATCGCTCCTTACATCAACTACTTGGTACGGATCATCTACAAGTTTTTTTTTCGTACATTTCCACTAAGCGCGTAAACCAACGCTAATCCATAACGACTCGCTGTGATTTACTGTTTTCTTTTTATTCATCTTGTTGCTTCTCTTTCAGGGATATTATTGGGAACCATTGCCGTTTGTCATCTTTGGCTTTTGCTCGCTGGTGGGAGGTTCACTGTCGCTACTGCTACCCGAGACTCTCAACAAGAAGTTGCCCGAGACTATACAGGACAGCGAGGCTTTTGGAATGTTAGTAACGTTTATTTTTACTTGATTTATTTTTTCGACTCTCCGTTCGTTAATTTTTGACACTTCTATGTTTCAGGAAACCACCCAAGGTTCACAAGAATGGCTTGGATATAATCGATATAAAAAATGCGAAAGATGTAAATGACATGAACGCGTGAGGTCAAAATCGAAACGCTGAAAACACGTATAAATCTTTTTTTTTTAAGTTTAATCAGAAAATTTATTCGACCAATTTTGCTAATTGACTGCGTTTAGTCAAGCTTCTTCGCGATGTTAGTTTTAACATTTACATTCGAACTTGTTGTACATGTCTTTAGATAGTGTACGAGAGGTGAACCTTGACGGTTCATGATTGCAAATTCACAATATGTATATATTTGTTCTGATTGCAGTTCGACCAAATGCGTAGGTTAATTATACAATTAATTTTCAAACTGTTTCTTTTGATAAAGAACGCACAATTTATCTGATGAAAATATTTGAGTTAAGGTACGTACGAGCAGTTTATACCTTTACCGTTTGTATTTATCAGAATATAACTATTAGTTTACTACGTTTGAGTTGTACATTTCAAGTTAGTCAAAGTTAGTTTATTCTAGCACAAAAAAACAAGACCAAATCGTTCAAGTATACGCACAATGATGTACAATTTTTTATGCCATATTTGATAAAAATTGTCTTGCTATAAAGCGTTTACTGCTGACTCGTAAACGAAAGCTAAAGTACCGATGTCTTTGTATAAGTTTACAATCGTAACAATATTACGTCGAAAAATTGCCCGCCGTATTTCTTTCTGCGTCAAAGACTGATAAAACAACATGAAAGTAACCATAGGCTAATTATTAGATGATGTCGTTTGAATGTCTGCAGAGGAAATACTAGAACGACGGTCTCGCTTAACCTTTAAGGATCACGAGGAAAAGTTACATTTGTTAAAACTTTTTTTAATAAAACTTATAACTTTTCAAATTAAAATTATTTCAACAACTATGTTAAGTAAACATTTTAAAATAATTTTATTTTTTTAATTTGTACAATTGCGATTTAATAAAACCACACAAAGTAAGTTATTAAATAAGTAAGCTATTTTTTTATCTTTTCAAGATAATATTATATTTTTGTTCATTTAATAAGACTCGATCGCAACTTCAAGTTAATGTTTTAAGCGTTCACTATCTAATATTTAGCTCTTTCTTCTCAACAACTGTTGCTGGTGCAGCAGCATCTCTAACAACAGTATAAACAACGGATAATTTCTTCAAGATGCATTCCGAGGTTCTACACGTCATTATGTCCAGCATAATGTGCATCTGTTTTTCCTCGGTACCTGGAGGTATCTTTATCGATAGTGGCGTTGAAAGATCGCCGTTAGATTGGGAGGCATTCCAATCGATGGACGGTAAGTTTAAAGACCACTTTTGCGGTGCTTCCGCGTTCAATTTCAAATCATTGTTGAACGAGGGGTGGAACGACACGGATAGATTTGTTTCGTTTGTACTGACAACAACTTTAAAGTTGAAGGTGTGATCACCTCTATTCCAAGCTTCGGCCGGAAGAACAACGGGAAGCTGTAATAAAGTAGTATTTATTATTCGATCGTATGAGTTGGCATGTTTCTAGAGAAAAAAGCAATCGTTAGTAGCAATCACAAAATTAGTAGAATAAATTAAAAAAAAAAAAAAATTACTGGGGCCACCTTTTTACCTTCACCATGAATTGCAAGTTAAATATAAAATATTTACCACTTCGATTTTTTGAATGTCATTCAAGTTGAGGGTTTTAATGGAATGATTGTTTGTATCTGCAATATACAAAATATCTCCATTCTGACTTACTGCTAATCCCGACGGCTCGTTAAACTGAAAGAGAATATTCTTCACTGAAGGTTCATCTGTACTTTGTACAGCTTTTAACAAATTTTTCACAGAAAAGAAACCTACAATACTACTTTTGGATGGCTTCCCCTCACCACAAACTGTCACACAGTTACCTTCACTGTCTGTTTTTTTTATTTTGTGATTGTAAGTATCAGCAATATAAACCATTTGATCGAATTTATTCCAGGCCACTCCTAGTGGATGCTGTAGTTTCGCCGAGTATTTTTTACCATCCTGATCGCCGTAACAGTGCAAATTCTAAAATTATAGGATAGTTATGCATTGAAGTATCAATGATTTTTAAAAGAAAATTATTTGTTTTACCGATGGATCATTGTCAGCTCCACAAACAGGGAAAACTTTTCCATCATCAAGGCAAACTCTTCTCACGGTACTGCTTTCACTATCAGCAAAGAAAACCGATTTTAATTCCTGAGATACTGCAAGTCCTGAAGGCTGTGCTAAGCTGGCAGCATGTGGATAAGTATTATTTCTGTTGGCTTCCTTTCCATTTCCAACTATGTTACAACATGTTCCAGCTTTGTATTGCCTAAATTAATCAGTAAATATATATATTTTTATAACAGTAAATTAAAATACATTATTTCACTTATCACATAAGTGTAGTTCTTACTTATTTTTCCACCATATAGTATCTTCCAAAAATAGAGCCCAAATCTGATGTGAACCAGCAATGGCTATTAAAAGAACTGGAACAGTTCCTCCCTTTTGCTCATGTTGGTAAATAGCAACATCCCATGGGGATGATAATTCTTGCTCTTTTCCTATTTTGCCTCCAGTGTAATCACGTCCTTGGGATCCAGTCCCAGCAATAGTGATTACTGTTTTTGTTTTCAAACTTATCTAAAAATTGAATTAAAATAACATGTAAGGAGACTGGCTTGAATTGGAAAAAATGTAATACCACTTATATGATTTGATTTACTTACTTTTCTAATTGCATGATTTTCATTGTCTGCAACAAAGACATCATCTTTAAGTACACAAACACCCTGTGGTGCATTGAATCGGGCTGTTTCGAAATCTCCATCTTTGAAACCAGGAGAATATCCACCAACAACATGTTCCACTTTTCCATCCTTTCCCATAACTAAAATTCTGTTGTTGCCTGTATCAGAGACAACCAACTTTTCACCGGCATCTGTTTTAAACGAATGAATTTTTCCAGGAAACAGTAAACTGCCTTTATTCATGGGTAAAATATGCTGAGCAAGTTTTAGAGGAATACCATTATTCGATATTTGCTTCAACGACTTAAAGTATTTCAAGGCAATGTTTGTGTACAAAAAGAGATCTTCCCTGTGTCCTTCTCCTAGCAAGACGAAAAGAGGTTGTCCCTTCGGACCTAAAATTTAATTTTTTTTTGTTTTATAATAATAATTCTTAAAGGAATTTCGTATGATAATAACATACCTAAAATAACTAAGCTTGGCCAGCAAACAATACCAATGTCTCGCCACATTGATAGCTTAGAATCATTTACAACAGGATGTCCTATGTTATACCTCTGAACTGCAGATAAAATTTTGCTGGAATCTCGTTCATTAGCAAATTTGGCACTATGTACACCAACCTAAACATTATCAGCTATTTATACCATCATGATTACAAGTGTAAGTAGATTAATTTAAAAAAACTCTAATTTTGATACTGACAACAACAAGGCCATCTGGAATAGTGAATCTTTTTTCTAGAGCCTCTAGATCTGGTAGGATATGCATACAGTTAATGCAGCAATATGTGAAGAAATCTAGAACTACAATTTTACCAGCAAGGTGTTTGTATATTGACAAGCTTTCCGAGACATTGAACCATTCTAAACCTATGGATACAAATGATAGATTGTTGTCTTAGAATAAAGGAAACATTTTATAAAATAAAAAAAAGTAATATTAAAAAAGCTTATTTATTAAATGCTAAACAGTATGAAAATAAAAGCAATAATTTATCTAACTTATTAAATTTTAAAGCAAAAACACATCATTCATTCATCTTTTAGAGGTAGATCAAATTCTTCGTGTAAACTAGCAACTGTCACTCCTCGCATATTAGCCAGTGCACCTAACACTACTTGTGTCGCATCCTTAATATCATTATATTCATGAAGCAGATCCATTATTTCTTTCATAGAGTCCTGTTGCTCTGAGTTTGCTTTCAAAGCTGACAGCTCTGCTTCTAAGCTTTTCTTAGTTTCTAAGAAATCAGCGTACTCCTTTTGCTCTTCCTCCGTCAGAGCTTGGTTATCTTTTTTAGTCGGAGTCTCTTTCTGAGGCATTGAAGCACTTTTGAAAGCTTCCTCTCGACTACGCTTCTTGCCTCTAGAGCCTGACATCTTTTCACAATAAACAATGATTACTGACCTACAAACAAAACAGTAAGTTAATTTTCGACTAAACAACGAAGCCTTACAAACATTTTTGCACTAGAGTAAGTACTCTATACCAACAAAATAAGCAAAAAATCAACTGTATTTATATAGGTACACACACCTTTGGCAAAATCGTTGACTTGAACTCCAGAGTCCGCGTAAGCCTTGATGTGCTTCAAGACGATCTCCTCCTTTTCCTTCTCGTCTTTGGAAGAACGTATAACAGTGCGAAGCACGACACAGGTTTGCGTGAGATCCTCGACGACGCTCTGGACGTTCATGTTTTTCGATTTTTCCGCGAAACGACGAAGATGGTCGAAGTAGTGATTCGCGAGATTGGCGCGATCTCCAAAGTGACTCGCCGATGATTTGTGAAAATCGCGGTGTGGCGGCGGCGTTGTCAAGTCTAGATTGATACTCGATCTAACTCCTACTCGTCGTGCAGTAACCGAATAAAGTAGCGACGCGAGTCTTCTCGTAAAAAACGCGCCGCGCAGCCCGACGCACGGCATAATTGTCATTCGCGAGACGTAACCGCCGGCGGTAACGTAGTCGGCCCGCGCTCCATTCGTATATAAATGTAATATAAGGCGTGTTTATTGTTGTTGAAAAAATTATGCAGATGTGCCGGTAGTCGATTTCTACTTTACCGACCCGCTTCGCTACTGTGTATTTTCGTCTGCATATATCTATATATGGATTTAGTATGTATATATAGATATACGATAAACGTGGAATGAATCAGATTTGCGTCTAGGCCGTTGCCAGAATGGAGTAGAGGGGTACCCCCACCCCTATTCCGCGGTTGCCTTGCCAATGCCAACGGATGACCGGACAGCGACCAGCTGTTGCGTTCGCGGTTTATTTTTGGAGCTGGCGTCGCCGCGACGAGATGGGGGTTAAGCTGTCTGGAAGTTGATTGAATTTGGATAATCCTGTATATTGGTGTACATATATAATACAGTGCGGATGACAATACGAATTTCTACGAGGGTGCGTGCGGCTGTTTATTTATTCACGGCATCAAAGTTTTTTATAAGCATTCACAAAATTATGTGAACATTATAAGCGTGCGAAAGTTACCGGAGTTCTAGTCAAACGTTATATTGTTATGTTAGATTATTTTTTTATGCGCTACAACAACTTTTACGCGGTGTAAGGCCAATCAATTATTAATCGTCTTTGTGTTGGCAAAATAGGTTAGTAAACTTTTTGCTGATCAATAATTGTACTAGATAATATGAGTGTTTATGCATTTGTGTTTGCTGATTTCAGCTCTCAGTCATAAAAACCACATTCTGTAGAAATGACTCATAGAGACGAGTTATCCTTATCCAGATAGTTTTCAGAGTTATAGAAAGAAATATTTACACATTTACCATATATTCTTCCAAGCTGCAAAAATGGAACTGATGAGCAATGGAAACAGATCTGAATATAATGCTGATGACAATATACCATTAGACATGAGTCAAAGGATAATTTCTATGGAACAGGATAATTATCCCTCACAAGTAGTAAGTGCTTTATTTTGCTAATGTACAAAGCTATTAAAAAGACTTTCTATAATTGACTCTAAATGGCTTTTCAATTGCAGGAAACAAATATTGGAAATGAATCTCAGAATAGTGCAGAAGGAGTTGATTTTGTTTTGGCTTATGTTGACAATGGCAATTCTATGCAAGCCCAGAAAAGAGAAGCATTTGAAAGATGTTTATTGGACCAAGGATTACGCTTAGAATACGAGCAAAATCGTCAGCTATGTTTTGTTAAAATTTATGCTTCTGAAGTAATTTTTCATAACATAAATCAAAAGTATCTCAAGGTCAATTTTAATTCATCATATTAACCTTAAATTTTGTATTTGTAGGAAGTTTTATGCAGATTTTGTGAAATTATGAAACTTAGAATGCCAATAAAACCACTGCCTGATGAGAATATCATAGAGGAAACAGACTTGTTTGACGATGCAAAGTCATGGTTTATAAAATTATTTAGTTTTGCACAATTGGATGCTACAAAGTTTCCACCCACAGAGTATAAGTTAGCTGCTGAATATTCTCGAGATAAAGATTATTTGTAAGTATAACATTGATATGCTGTTAGGTATGCATGTCATAGATAGTACTAGTAAATAGTTAAACCTTTTTATTTCCAATAAATACCATAAAAAAGATTCGATACCAAGGACAAGAATTTTTTCCCTACCCATATCCGTGTGATGGTTGTGGATTTTATTTTGGAAAGACAATGTGAAGGTATACAACGTTTACTGGCTGCAGGAGTATATTCTGCTGCATATCCATTGCATGATGTAAGCTTTTTGTTTTTTGTTACCGTAGATATAATCTAGTAGATCATTGTTCATTATTACATAATTTTAACAATTGAAGCAGCAAATATGAGTTGAATTTCAAAAGTAAGACTAGCAAAATTTTGTAATGTTTATTCATTTTTTATTTATTCAGGGTACCATTAAACAAAAAGGAAGTATAAGAGCTTTACTGTATGAAGAATGGGGTGCCACAAAGAAATGGGTTAAACTACAACCGTTAGACACAATAAGAGAGTATTTTGGAATCAATTTTGCCATGTATTTCGCATGGCTTGGATTTTATACTTATATGCTTATTCCAGCAAGTATAGCTGGTCTTTTATGTTTCTTTTATGGTAAGGTTATTTTTTATAATTATTTATGTAAATATAAATATCATTAATCACGTGATTAACTTTTAACTTAATCTATGTTTGTAGGACTGATAGGTATGAATTCAAATAAATTGGCTGAAGATGCATGTGGCACTTGGGCTAAAGAAACTATTATGTGTCCACAATGTGACAAAACCTGTGATTTTTGGAGATTAAGTGAAACTTGTCTATTGACACGTGTAACGTATTTATTTGACAATCCTGCTATGGTTTACTTTGCTGCTTTTATGTCAGTTTGGGCAGTTTTTTACCTTGAGCTGTGGAAAAGAAGAGCAGCAGAATTAAGTTATCGCTGGGGAGTTGTTGGCTGGGATAGAACTGCTGACCATTCTCGACCACAATATTTGCATGCCCTTGCTAATGCAAAACTCTTTAAAGTTAAGCAGAAGGTAATAGAATGATGATTTGATGATAAGTCTCTATAAGTAGAAATATTGATTTACTGATATTTTAGTTGAATCCTGTAACAAGAGAGAAAGAGCCACACGTAAGCTTTTGGAAGGTGCGCGTACCAGCGACGTTCTTCAGCTTCTCGGTTGTCTTGTTGTTAACAGCTTTAGCACTTGCTGCTGTTTTCGCGGTAGTTTTATATCGGATGGCAAGCATTACTTCAACATCACTTTTTGGTAGAGAAGTGGATTCTGCTAGTTACAAGACATTTGCTATACCAGCAATCGCAGCAGGGATTAATTTGGTACACATGGATACTTTGCATTTACAGTATGGTATAATTCGCTCTTTCGAATTTTACTGATTTACAAAATTGTTGCATTTAGGTGTGTATTTTAGTTTTGAATTACATTTATGATTGGCTTGCCGTTTATTTAACGGAAATGGAGTTATTAAGAACACAGGCAGAATTTGACGATAGTTTGACCCTTAAAGTTTACTTATTCCAATTCATCAACTACTATGCTTCGATATTTTATGTTGCCTTTTTGAAAGGCAAATTTGTTGGATATCCCAAAAAATACAATAAAATACTTGGTTTTAGGTAAGATAAATTAGTGTTCTCTTTATAAATAACAAGGTATCGAATACATATATTAAATATTGTCTTAGACAAGAAGAGTGTGCACCAGGTGGATGTTTAATGGAATTGTCCATTCAGCTAGTCATTATTATGGTCGGAAAGCAAGCAGTGTACACGGTAATGGAAATGTTTTTGCCGATTTTATATAAGTACTGGGCACTGTTTCGTATCCATACAGGTCTTAAGCAAAAAGACCCTATAGTTCCTCGCAGTCAATGGATACGAGACTTAAAACTTTTGGATTGGAGTAAGTTAATGTATATTTGGAAGTAAGACGTTAAATTGATCTTGATATATAATTTTTTAAAATTTTAAGGTGTTAGAGGATTGTATGATGAGTATTTAGAAATGGTGATCCAGTTTGGATTTATCACGTTGTTTGTAGTGGCCTTCCCCTTAGCACCATTCTTTGCCTTAGCCAATAATGTATTCGAAATGCGCTTAGATGCTACGAAATTTCTACGACATTATCGTAGACCGGTGCCACGACGGGCTCGTGATATTGGAATTTGGGGACGAATTCTCGACGCGTTAGCTCGTATTTCTGTTACGACAAACGTAAGTAAAATAGCAAATTATTAATATTGTATTTGTAGTGCAAGAAAAGACGATAGATTTATGTGAATAAATAGTTTTTACCCTATAGTTTAAAAATTGTTCTCCTGTACTTATTTTCAGGGGTTCATCATAGCGTTTTCCTCAACGTATATACCTCGCTTAGTATACATGACTGTAGTTAGTCCTGATAAAACAGATGTTGGTTTTTTAAATCACAGTCTTGCGCTTTTTGATACTAAAGATTTTGCTAATGGTACAGCACCTTTATATAGTTCCTTTGAAAATGTAACTACATGCCGCTACGCAGAGTATAGAAATCCTCCTGATCACTTTGAACTACCTTACAAAAGACCATCCATTTACTGGCATATTCTTGCTGCTAGATTAGCTTTTGTCGTAGTTTTTCAGGTAACACAATAAACTTATCTTTTCTAAAGCTTATAAAATAGATTTTATCAACTTTTTATTTTTATTTACATTATATTAATTTTGAAAAATTTTCAGAATGCTGTAGGATTGTTTACAATGGCTGTGCAGTGGTGTCTTTCGGATAAACCGCGTAAATTAAGGGATCAAATTAAAAGAGAAACTTTCTTAACGGAAGAATTGATAATCAAGAGTGAAGCTGAAAGGGCTAGAAGTAAATTACCTGATGATCAGCTTTTAAATGCTGGAAGCCTTAGAAAAAGAAACACTCACTCCTCAGAATTTTCTGAGGATTTATAGCTTCTCATGTAAAGTGCCTTTCAGATAAATTGTAAAAGTTGTGATTGTCTTTATATTGGTGTAAGATTATCTTTTTACTGTTTGTTACAGTATCTAAATGTTATGCAGACTTATTTCTGCTTTTTGGACTTTTTTCATCTCTTCTATAATCTTCTTTAACTTTGATATTATAGCATTTATTGTTGTTCAAGGGTAGGCTTGTAACATTTTGTTGCCAACTTTTAAAAATGTTTTTCAATTTCGTGTACCTGATTAATTTGGAAATTATAGCATTTCTACAATATTGATCTGAAATTTTTATTATAGTTATATAAAAAAATATTATACTTGGTCACTCAAGATTTATACATTTTTTCTATTTTTTGCTGTCATTAATATTATGAAATGAACACATTTTTTTATGTTATGTATTAATACGATATTCAATGATATGCAAAATAAATTTGTTATTAAAAATACACTTTTATTTTTCTTTTCAGAGTTAGAGCTGTAAATAAAAAGTAGTATATTTTAGACCCGAATCAGGAATATTAATTTATATTACAGATATTGAAAATGTAAAATTATACAAATAAGAACGACTTGTAAGCTCTATTTTACTATGCTGAACGTAAATTATTAAGCTTGCAGCGTGCACCTCTTTAAAAAATTTGCTTTTACAACATATTTTATTATGTTAAACAACTTTATTTATATCGATCACAGATGATTTTTTTATATGGCAACTGAATACATTTATATCGATGCGAGTCCGGTGGCAAGACGTGTTAAATCATCAGTGTACTTTTCTTTTTCTTTTCGACAGTGAACAGAATACATATTCGCAAGTATGAAAAAAATCACTGTAGTAGAAAGCGAGAAACTTATTCCAGTGATCAAAAGTTGGATACGCTATTACAGACATTGTACATACTTGGAAAAACAGTAGGTTACTTGTTCCTGATAATTTCCCGTGTACCTATAGGTAATGAGACTATATGCTCGACTTGGCGAGAAGAACCTTACAATATGCGCACAGCCGACAAACTTTTTCGCTTTCCGTACTTAACTATTCGTATAATTTTACTCTCAAATTGGCATAGGTGTACTGTATACTTTGGTGAACGACAAAGATTAATGGAACTGCTAAAATATACATTCCCTTATTCAGCTGAATTCGTAATAGCCGGTGATATGAAAGTTGGAGAAGCAAGTAATATGCATGTATTACGCGTAAATCACAAGACGGCGACGGATCTGAATCTGACGACCAGCTATAACTGACACTTACTACAGAGTAGAGCATACGCACAGTTTTTTTTATCCAGTATAAGTAAGTATACTTCGATATGAAGTATAGCGAAGATGACTCGCATCGTGAAATCTAAAATACACTCTAGTGAAAATTAAAAAAAAACCGCTGCCAATTTCATTAGCACGTGTAGCTTTGACCAAACTAAAAGATATATATCATTTGGATTGCTATTCTCAAGTGGATTTTTACACCTCTGTAATCAAACGAAGAAAGGGCTGGGAAGCGTTTTATTAACGATCACAACTCCTACACGTATTTCCCCGACTACATTAGCCAATTAATTAATATAGATGTGTGCGAAATTCAAACGTACGTTATATTATTATTAATTGACGAAACTATAACTTAACTTTCTTCTCAAAACGAGAGCACCAAGAAAGTTGCTCACAAAATCAAAATTCAATAAAAAAAATAATAAATAAAATTGCATCACCGAAGGATGATGAGCCCAGGCGAAGAGTACGACAAACTGGCTTTGCCGATGATAATCTCCGCTCAACTCTGCGGTAGCTGGCCAAGCCGCGCCGAGCTTGAAGGTCAGCGTAGTTGGCGTGTCCTGGTTCATCGTCTGCATCGTCTCATGGCCATCATCCTTTTATTTCTAATCTCAGCAGGCGTCACCGCCGAAGTTATTGTTTTCTTCGGCGAAGATATGAACGAGACCATCGAAAGCGCATTGGTCAGCTCGGCTTTCTACATGACATTTGCACGAGTGATGACGTTCGCCAGACATCAGCCGGAGATGCTCTACGTCGTCGAGACTATGAGGAAGGATTGGGATCGCTCGACAAACGAGGAAAGAGAAATACTGAGGGACAAGTGTTTGATTGCCTTCCAGCTAGCTAAATTCTTTAGTATTAGTGTTATCGTTACCGGCACTTCCTTTATCATCATACCACTGCTCGAGGTTCTTATTATTCTTTATCGATAATTTGAACTAAAAAAGTTCACATCACAATCGGGTGGTTAACAGATGATGATTTGACTTGATATTATCACATAGTTTATTACCTAAAAATTACCTGCCTATCATATATGTGATGAGATTACTATAAGTGACGCGTAAAAACTTCACCTATATATAGTGATCGCCTGATTGCGGTGTAAGCTTTTTCAGTATAGGGATGGCTATACAATATATTACTTTCGAATTTTTTGAATTGCAGCTAAAATTTAACGAGGACGCGAAGAGAGCGCTACCCTATCGTGGTTACTTCTTCTTCAACCACACGGTGCCTGGGATTTACGAGTACACGTATTTGGCGAACTCGATGGTGGGCGCATTGGGATGTTCGGCAATCGCCTGCGCCACGAGTTTTAGTCTTATTGCGACTATCCATGGAGCTGCTAAGTTTGCCATTGTCAAGCAACATTTCGAGAAGATCGATCAGACCACCTGGAATAACAATAAGATCGTCGGAAGTTGCGTTCGCCAACACCACGAATGTATCAGGTATAGACTAGTGTGTTGCAGAAAAGGACGATTATTTATTGCCAGTTGTAAATAAATAATAAACGCATTTTTAAACAGATTTGCAGAAACGGTGGAGAACATCATTAACATGTTGGCGCTGGCCCAATTCGTGATAAGCACTGGTCTCATGTGTTTTGCTGGATTCCAACTTACTACGGTACAATATTACTACCAAAAGTCAAGATTTAGCTGTTTAAATATAGTCTAACGTTAAATGATTGACAGATGATGGAAGACAGAGCACGTTTCACTAAATACTCCTCGTTTCTTAACGCAGCGGTAACGGAGCTCTTCATATTCAGCTACAGCGGCCAGTCCTTAAAGTCAGAAGTAATTTGATTTATGCATGACTTTTTAAATTAATTTTCAATTCTTTTTAAAAATTATAAAAACTTTAATAAAAGGAATTCTAATGCCAGTGTAATCTATAGTTTCTTTGAATATAGTGTCATATCTACGTAAAATCAAATGATACCGCTGTATGTAGGCGTTATTACATCACAAAAATGTTCAAAGCGTTGGAATTTTGTTAATTTTTTTTTTACGAAATCCGTAAATAATTTATAGACTTGACTTATTCTGTCAAAATAAAGAGCGAAGACATCGCAGAATTCGCCTACACCAGCAACTGGATTGGCAGTGTGCTAAGCACGAATCTGAGACTGGTCATACTGAGAGCCAGGAAACCATGTACTATTACGGCGGGAAAATTCTATGATATGTCTCTTGAGTCATTTTTGAAGGTAAAATGTGCCATTCTCCTAGTATCTGCTTCCGATTAGAGCTTTTATTTTTCATTTACAGGTGCTGAGCTCATCTTTCTCATACTTTACGGTGCTCTTAGCTACGAAAGAAGAATAAATTTGTAATTTATGAGACGATGGCATATTGAAGATAATATAATTAACACTGTTAATTAATGTGTACTTGTTGTTTAGGACAAAGAGAAAATATACATTTAAAGTACAAAAATTAGTTGCTGCCTTGTTGTGTTATAGATTAACTTTCAAAATGAACTCCAAAAAATTCGATATTTTATTTAGATTATTAATATTATTTTGACCATAACAATGAATCCGTTTTATTTTACAATGATTTTTGTACAATTCCCTATTGACTACATATTATATAAAAACGTTATCGATGAAACTGTCACTTTTAGAAGTGGAAAATACTATTTTTAATACACTGCAGTTTTCATTTCATTAATTAAAACCGTGTTATACTGGGTGGTCAGAAAAGCTAATCTTTCTGTTAATGATGAAGAGTCGTCCCGTTTTCTTTGTTCCTCAATCGTTCGCTTCAGTGAATCATTATCGAACATTACTCTTTCTAATTTGTCTTCTAGAATGCTTATTGAGCGATAAATTTCGTTTTTCTCTATGTCCGCTTTCAGTTTACTATAGTCCCTTTTTATAGCCTCTAATCTTTGAGTTCTCTTCTCAGGCTCAATAGATTCATCTTTTTTGTCCTTATCAGACATCTCATAGACCTCTGAATTGTCAACTGCTTCAACTTCTTGCTTTTCCTTATGTTTGTTCATTTCATTTATAATTTTCAATTCAAGAGACTCTAATTTACTTAAAAATTGACGCGACTTTTTATTATCCTGTCTCAATTCCTCAAGGCTCTTGTCAATGTGGTTTTCAAAATTTTGATACATCAGTGTTTTCAAAAGTTCTACTTCATCAGAATCCAGTATACTACTATCAAGAGTTGCATCAATGTTGCTTGATATAACTTCGAGATGTTCTACGATCTGTTCCTCTAAATAATGTAGTTTTTCAAGCTCATCTGCTTTGTTCTTTTCTATGGTTGTCTTGAAAATGTCCATGATTTCTTCCTTTTTCTTGTTCTCGCTATTATTGCTTTCTAAATCTGTTTCTGGGTCTTCCTTTTGCTTATCTGATACAGCAGCATTCAAGCTATCTTGTTTTATTTTCTTTAATAACTCATCTTTTTCTTCTGCAGATGTCAAATTATTATCCATAAATCTATTACCTTTTTGTTCAGCCTCAAAAATTTTAACATATAAATTGTATGCTTCCTGTTTGACCTGTAAAACAAGCAATGATTTTATTGAATTTCCAATGTTAGCAGTTAAGGTGGTCTCAAAGCAAATGAAAATTCAAATTTAGTGCCACAATATAGCAGATACAAAAACAACTAATTTACTTATAACAAATAATAAAGAGTCAGGGAGTTGAAATAAAAACGACCTTCCCGACCTCCCTCGTATTGGAGAATCTAAAAGGTCTTTTGGCATGCATATTCAACAAAATTCCCGCGCGCGTGCGGACACACACACACACACACACACACACCTACCGGTGAAATTTTTTCTTTTGGTTTCGCTTTTTCGGGAAGAGGAGGAGGAGTAAAATTTCTCTGCATTTCTTCTGTATTACTCAATTCTTTTAAGTGCTTCATTTCTGTCTCTATATCGTCTTTATCGGAGCCAGATGTCAGTTTATCCAAAAACATATTATACTCAGCCAATTGAGCTTGCAATTCTACCATCTGAGCAGCGAATTCTCCAGATTTCTGGTCATGCTGTTGGCTGTCATCTATTTTCTCCATATTGTGTCTTTCAGTATATTGATTTAAAATGACGATCTCATGCTTTACCTCTTGAATTTTGAATCTTAGTATCTGCTCATAATATTTTTTATCTTGGATCTGTCTGGATTTTAATTTCGTCCATTAAGTTCATTGATAAATAAAGACAACTTATTGCTAATTCACATTAAATTAATATACCTGGCTGCTCTAGGATCACCTCTGGACGAACTAGGTCGAAGACCTGTCAGACCTTGCTGTGTGAGTGGACGATCCGTCATCATGCCGGTGGAAGGAGGAAAGTTTCTGGGCAGACCAGAATTCATTCTGGACAAATTAATGCTACTCATGGTATTAAGTCGAGGGGCGGCAGTCGGTACTCTACTACTGGTCATGGCATTAGCAGATGGTGGACGAGAAGCAGTATTTTTTCCACTACTCGTCGGAGGTCTGGAGATTCCATATTCTGTGATGTCGTTCTTTATGCCTCGGCGAGAGGTTGGCCGTTCCATTTTACTATAAGAAGATCTCGAGACTCCAGAGGACGGTCTAGTCGATGATCCTGATGGCCTCTCAATTGGCTCTGGTTCTCTCCTCCATCTGGTAATCGGCCTCTCACCAGATCTGCTGACACTTGGCCTATCTGTATCCATTATTTATCTTCAAGTCAAGGTGACTACTCTGATTCACTATAAATAATAGTTGTTATACTCCACACACAGTATCTATAAAAACTGCAGTTGTGTACATTAAGTAACCATGGAAACCCAAACTGTAAGTTCGTAAGGGTGCTTTCACGTGGTGCGGAAAGTTTATACGGCGGGACGTAAAACTATACTCGCTGAATTAAAAAAATGTTATTTTTGTTTAAAGTGAAAATTAATTATTATTAACAGTTACTATAAACGAATTGTTAATAAATAATGTTCGCTCCAGGAACAACTTTTTTTAGTACTAGACTGTGCATGGGAGCTATGTTTTTGTATTTTCGGGAAGCTGTAGCATATATAAAAGCGCAGTGTGTTATAATTATTCACCAAAATTTATAATTTTATTTACTAATTTAATTTTACGTGGTAAACTATGTGGTTTTACTGCGTAGTAACCATCCCGACCAAACCATGTGATTCTCTTCAACAAGATGAGATTAACACGGTAATCAATTTTATTTAAATCTTCGCTGTGTGCGACTTTATGAAGCACTTTTGTGTCAGGCGGATATATACACTGTATCCGCCGTTCTTTCAGGAACTACTAACATATTGGTAATACTTATTTATTTTCCAAGTGGCACGTATAGTATAAAATATCATGTATTATAACTCATAGATTATCATGCATACAACAAACAATCTCAAGAGCATTTATGTAATATTTTTTTACTATGTAAATTCATAAACTTTTTTTCACAAACGAAAAAAGGGACAGAAGATTTCTAAGATTATTCATTAGTATATTATACAAAAAGCCAACAAAAATAAACGATAATTATTTGGATTTCGCGCAGCGTCGATCAGTGCAAAAATTGGCCGATCCACTGACATTTCGACGGGCGCGTTCGATTTGCACTTCGCGCACGTCCTCCGTTGCTGTGCTGGTCGTTCCGTTCCGCGCGTCTAAGAGAGTTCCATCATCTTCATTGCAATGATTTCCGCTCATTATGTGGAATACTTAATTGTTATTATAATATTATATCACCATAAATCATAATACAATGGTTCAAATCACTTGAAACAGCTGATCATTTCAATTTCAGATCACTAGATGCGGAATGGATCGACCATCAGAGGGGACGGCAATGGCACACGGCAACAGGCCATCGAACGCGCCCAATAATGTATACTTACCTGCATATAATACCGGCTAAATCCGCTCCTGATCCGCTCTGTACGCCGGATTCTGTTCTTGAAGCTATTTTTATAAAGTAAATTAGATTATCAAAAGGTGCAAGTTTCAAAAAACGCAACAACTCTAAATGTCTAGAGTGAGTATTGAATTCTTCTTCAACCCTATTTAAAAATTTTAATTTGGATAAATGAAAAAGTTGTTTACGTTTTAGGTTAGGATTTGATATAGTACGTGAACCGCAATTTTGAATTTTTGACACTTACATTATTTATTCTAGTTCAGGTATTTCATACACTAAAAATATATATATTTACATACAATGAGCACCGAACCTGTAATCGAGTCAGGTTTACAAGTTATTACAAGGCTTATTGATCGAAGATCAGTTGAAGACTTAGACAATGATTTATTTTTTAACAAACTTCAAAATAGTGATGTAATTGAGATAAAAGGCACTATTTCTAGTGGGATGAGATGTCTCCTGATCAAACTCATTGCAAAATGTATTTTGCCATCAAAGTATAACGGTCTGGATATAGATGTACTTTTCATCAATACGGAAAATCAACTCCAGGTATCTCATCTCTTTAATATCTTACATAAAGAAATTAGTGATATTCAAGGACCCATCAATGTTGACAAATTAGTAAAAGAAGTTTTGAATAGTTTGAAAATTATTAATTGTTACAATCATAATCAACTATTCTTAACTCTGCATTCATTAGACAATTTGTTATTAAAAAATAAAAAAATCGGAGTTATTATCATAGACAGTATTAGTGCATATTATTGGCAACAAAAAGACGATCTGTCATACAATTCATTTATCATGAAAGTCATGAGTATTATTAGAAAGGTCACAATTGATTTCAAAGTTTTGACAATTTATACTAAACAATATAACTTTGAGTCAAAAAAATTAAGTACAGAGTGGCACGAAGGAAAAAAAATGGTCCGTTATAAAATAAATTTGTACAAAGATGAAAATACTAATGAATTAATTTGTAATATTAAGTCGGGAGCTGATAACAAACAGCTTTCTTATAAAATTAGTGAGACTGGCCTTCAATGGATCCAAAGAGAAAATAAAGTTATTATTTGATATAAATTTATATAGTATTTATATTTGTTAACAAAATTTTATCAACCACTTCCAAAGGGTTTAGTAGCCTTGTTCCACCCAAAGTAATTTTTGGGCTTTTATGTCCTTTTTTACCTTTTATTTCCTCTATGATCTTTACTTCATCCGCTGTGATACCTCCAAGAACGTAGATTATGATCCAAGAATTATCAGAGGGATGATTGCTGGTTTTGCCTTTTGTTAAATAGCTGAAGTAACATTTCAAATCAATATAGATTTTATCAAGTTAAATCACTTAAAATATTTATTGATAAAACCTACTTGAATCCTGATGATAATAACGAAGAACTTTTTTGTGTCAAGTCAGGAATATCAGGCCTTTTTTCATCTAACAAATCTGTAACAAGTTGCTCCAAGAGTCCAATGTGTCTAGCCATTTCTCGTGAATTAGGTTTGCTCATTACTTGTCTGTTGGATAAAATTCAATAATTCAATAAATTGTATTAAGTATAATGTAACTTATAAAAAAAAGCAACAGATAAATCTAACTTACTTATAATTTTTTAATGGTTCTCTTTGCAATAAAATCTTGTGCAAGATTTCCATAATTTGGTCTGTTATTTTGATTGAAGCTTCTCTTGTAGCTTGATCATCGGTTACACCTATATATTTAATGAAAAAATGATGATATTGAGAAAAAAAGTATTTTTATTTTTATAAAATCAAATAGCTACCTAAAAGTAATAAAGTTTGATAGTATGCAGAAATTTCGTTTGTTAAGTCTGATTCATTGCATTTTTTTATATCTTCATATATTGCACTGCTTAATGCTTCTTTCAGCCCTTTTTCTTGTTGTTCAGAAAATTTTATATCTGGACCAGCCATTGCGTAAAGATAAATTAACAATACTAACAAATTTTCCATTTCTAATCCTCTGGATGCTCTAGTCTTCACAATGTTGCTCAACTGCAAGCAATAATCGAAATTGAATGAAATTCTATTTACATAGGTATTTTATTAATAGGGTTATCCATGCTCACTTGTGATAATATACTTGAAGAATCTCCACTGACAGTCAAATTTTGTAAAATTAATTTTTCTAGGCTTATTATGAATTCAATTTCGGCAGTTTTATTTGACTTTAAAGCTTGGACCACTGCAGCTATCAACTAATATTCCAAAAAATATTGAAATCATTCTTGTTACTTGTATGTCAATTTATATAAAATATTATTTTAAACGTGATGTTACCTGAAGGTTTTTACTATTTTTACATAATGTATCTATGCTTTCAGCATCTCGAAATTTTTGTATGCCTTTTTCTAAACTATGAGCAGATATCCTAGTCGAGATTTTGCTAGTTTTTGGGCTTTCTTTGCAAGTAGACATGTCAACCAACATTTTATTTAATGTTAATAAAACGTCTTTTTGCTTCTTATTGAATAATATGTCCATTAAATCTTCTTTAGTAGTAGCCAAACACCCTGGCACCATAAAGGAAGATGAGCATTCCTGTTGATAATGAATTTTTAATAATAATGTCCTGAAGTTATGCCTATACATTGATAAGATGTTGGCAATATTATTACCTCGCCTTTTAGACTAAGTGAATGCATGAGAACAGACACATCATTAAAATGATGTGGCAAATGTGGTAGCGTACACAGAATTCTACCCATTATTGATTCTGAATTATGACTAGTGGCTGTAGATAAATCAAGCAGTCTGTCAACCAGTATTAAAGATATTTTTCTTTGATCCGTTACACGCTTGAAATTCAATTTAGAATTAAAATTTGGATTTCAATGAATTAAGAAGAATATTAAATCATAATATTTACTTTTCGTCTGTTTTGTGCTGCAGTTAAATTTTCCAATTTATCCGCTACATAATTACTAAGTCTGCCTAAAGAATATATGTCTTCCTGCACATCATAATGTGAAAGTAAACTGTGGAATGAACTTATTAAAAAATCTACATCCGCTTCCCAATCTTGTGCAACTATCTCATCTGTAGAGGGCATTAGATTTCCAAAAGGCGGCGTAACAAATATATCTTCTTTTAAACATGCAATAAAGATTGGTTTGAACATCATTGTGACTTGTGAATTCTGAAAATGTTTCAAGGAAATATAACTAGCAGATTATTATAGTACAGCTAAAGAAAGATTTCACAGTTTGAGGTATACCTCTGTAACAGTCTTATCACTCATCCAATACAATATGTCTCCCTTTAAAGTATCGTAACTACTTTCCTTCAACATATCATCTGGTAGAATTGATGTATAATGTAAAACCTTTTTGTGAGCTGTGCATATGACAATACAATTTTCAAAGTCATTTTTCTCTATGATAAGTTTCAGTGTGCGTTGGTAGAATAGCGAATCCGTTGATGTAGAAATAATCACAGCTTGTTTGGCTCCTTTAGCTTTCAGATTCTACGATTGATTAGGTTCAAGTTATGAGTTCTACAAAAACATTGTTCATTTTAATCTATATTTAATTGATACTCACATTAAAATTGTATAAAGCTAATTCATGAACAGATAGTGCACCGGCTTCTTTCAAAGTTACATAGGCACTGTCACCGGTGTACCAATGAAGACATTCTGCTGCGGCATGATCGATGTAAATTGCTGCTCCATTTACCATTGATAGAACCTCTTTCCAACAAATTCCAGCAAACTCTTGAATTTGGCCAAACATTTTGACAGCAATTAAATTGTATTACTGTTTATGACTTTTTAAAGAATTGATTATTCTTTTACTGCAAGCTTCTTGTTGTTGTAATTATATTTCTTGAGTAAAATCATTTGATGACGTTACTATCTGTACATCAACACATATTCTGCAGCATTTTATTAAAGTACTGGTCGCTGTGTTTGGGTCGTTGACAGGTTAGCTTGAGAACAGCTGTGAAGCTATAGTCAGGCTATGTAAATAAAGTGGTATAGTAATAGTATGTGAGAAAGAATGAGTGTATAGGTGGCAGAAGTCTCCGTCGGCAATACAGTCCTATATTTTTGCAGATCTCGGACTACCGGCATTAGTAGGCCTATTATATCTGAACATTTTAATCCGTCATCGATATATTATATCTATTATTTTCATCGTCGAATATCAGTACAATAATAAAATCAGGATAAAATAAAAAAAGATTTGCACAGATTTGTAAATATATTTCACACACATCGATTGATTACAATACAACAGATAATAAAACATTTCTTGTAAAATAGAAGCAATAACACTGCATGAATATTAAAATATAAATTGCACAATAATAATACACATCAAATGATTACAAAAACCATCATCGTAATATTTAAGTATTCATATAACTGCTATATATAAGAAACATGATTGATATCGCATCTATACTTATACAAACAATAATACATATTACAAGTGAAATTCAAATACTCAATACATAGTGTTCACATCACACATCGATATGTTTCGTTTAAAAAAAATAGACGTGATTGCTTTTAATAGTAATAATAATTTGTGCTTTTCTTATATAATAAAACTAATAATTATTATTTTAAATAAAATAATGAAAATACTTGATGGTAAACATTTTTAGAGATAGCTAAACGTTTTGGTAAAAATGAGGTATTATCGTTGATTTCTTTAGCTATACGATAACGATTATTATATGATTTCTTTTGGCTTCTCTTGGTTCTTCAGAACGTTCACTTCTGCTTCGCAAGATCGACTTCAATGAATCCTGAAAACAAAAGAAAATACAAATAAGATATTTTTCACAAATATTTTGAAAAGACAAAGCGAGCTTTGAACCTTTCGTTTAAAATTTACGTTACTTCAAATTAGCCGAGTCACGTGGTTTGATTGAAAGCGTCGTTTATACGTCAGGAAATCGTTAATTAAAAACGCTATGAATGGCGAGCTTAACGAGCAAAGATTTATAGCTCTATATAACTACACTTTTCGCAACTTCCAAACAATATAAGAATGTATTTTTTTTCAAAATTAAATGCTATACACACACTATTGTTCGTATATCTAAAAGCTTCTCTACACAAACTCTGCCCGACTAATAAAATCAATCAATTTTTTTCACTAACCATTAGAATTCGTATCCTCACTGGCAACGACGCTCTCGACGTCGATGATGTCCGTCTCGTTGATCCGCTGAGCGTCTGCGATATTTTGACCCAGGACTTGTTTGACTTTGTTAAGGACCGATAGCACCGCGTTCTTCAAATTGTCAGTAGTCGTTTGGAAGATTGGCTCGTTCTCACGTGGCATCATCTCCGGGAAGAAGGTCTTCGTCACAAACTCTCGTGATTTTGCATTGTGAATCTTCGATTTGCATTGCAGAGCCTCGATCGAGAAAGCCATCGTTGATGCTTGTGTGAAGATTTTCGGAGATGTGTCCGGCTTGATGACTGATGGCAGAGTAAACACAGTGTGCTGTGTCCGTATAGACTAGAGGTTTATTGCTTATGCCGGGGAAATTTGTGTGGACTTGCCGAACGCTTGGGTTCGAGAGAGTATTTGTGTGATTGTTAGTGGTAGGGATGACCTTTTCGGATTTTCTGATGGGAAAAGAGGGTCTGTATGTATCTTAATATATTGGTGCAATTTTCGCTCAGGTATATAAGAACAGAATTCGAAGCTTAGGGAATGAGTATTTGCCGATTTTGTACACAGGTATAACGTTTCGCTCTCGGCTTTCGTTAGGAGTCCGAAAATGTTGTCCCTTGGAATACATTTATATACTGCGCGTGTTAACGCTATAGTATTTGACTGTATTGGTATTACTGTATCGTCAGTCCCTACGAAGACTAGTGTGGTTCATATATCCTACGAAGACTAGTGTGGTTCAGATTACCTACGAAGAGTAGTGCAGTTCAGATTTTGCGGCCAAGAGTAGTGC
>UCOJ01001699.1:0-23588 GCA_900474305.1 Cecidostiba fungosa
ACTTGAAACTTTGTAAAATGATAGATGATTACATAATGGAGGGCAACTAACTCTTGCTTTTTCGTGATTTTGTTTTTATCAATTGTCATAACTAAATTAATTGTTTTTTCGTCTGCTATTTTGTGGCGCGAAATTTGAATTTTTAATTGACTTTCGGACTCCCTTAATTAATATAATAGAATATTTCAGTCATCGAATCGCGCGCTGCAATAAATTTATCCTCACTTCAGCATCGTCAACACACAGAGAGACACACAGAACGAGCGTGAATAATTCCGAATGCAAACGAGCGTTTAAAAACTGCACGCGCGCTGTGCGTATTATAAGCGACAATCGAGAGAGCTAATGCGATTATCCGTCGAGAAACGAGATCGGAAGCGTGCGACCGTGCAGGTAGCTCATTCTTCCCTATACTGTCTCCCTTTCAGCCTACCGGTCTCTATACATGCGATATTTATAATCCTGTATGTCTTCGCCGCCAACTTGCTCCGACGACTATAAACCAGTTCGATTAAAAAACCCACTGCTCGTATGTGTATGTGTACCTATATATACAGCACACCTACACCGAAATACCGATACCGATATATTATATAGCTCTGCCCGGCTCGAGACGAGACGAGACTTTCTCAGAGTCGTTGGCAAAAAGTCTCGCGCAGAGGGAGTAGGATCGAGGAGAGCGAATAAATCGAGAGGAAGTGTTTGATTTCACGCGCGCGAACGCTCGTCACGCGCAATAGCCGATCTTTTGCATTGCAGACCACACCAACTATATATATTCACGATTCGACTTTGAGTAAAAAATAATCACTTTGAGCTCTCTTTTTTTTTCTTACGCTTAACGTCGTGAAACTTTGCTTGTGTAATATATAGATACGTATATTCCGTTATTGGAATCGGTTGATGTGTGTCGATTTTTCTAATACCGCGTGAAGAATGCATGAAAAATCGGGATTACAGACAGATTCGTTCCACTTCTACTGTCTTTCCTCGACACATAATGTATATAAAGAATAAAAATGTTCAAACGCGTCCCACAATCAACACTTGCGATCGGCCCAACCGATTCCCACGAAAATCCCCGATAAAGTATTCGTATACATATACCTCTTACACGCTCTTCTCTTTCTCTCTCTCTCGTATCGCGTTTATCGCATCTCTTTCTCCGTTGAATCCTCTGAAAATCCTCGCTCTCGCAGCAGAATAAGAGGTGTGCAAAAGAAGCTCTGATATGGCGTCTCGTGTGTGTATACAACATATATATCGCGAGTCGTGGGAGCCGACGGCTGCGCGTATATACATATATATATAATACGCACACGAGAAGCGAAGCGAGAGAGCTCGAAACTCGAACGTGGAAATATTACAAATGTGCCGTGACGAGAGACCGGCCAAGAGAGAGAAGAGAGTTTGTTGGGCGTGACGGCGCAGGGGTTCCCTTCTCGGAAGGTTCTCTCTCGCTCCTCTTCTTCTTCTTCTCTCTCTCTCGAAGAGTGAGAGAGACGTGTACGTACACGCTGATGCTTTTTGCGAATATCTCGTGTATATGTATGAGCATTTAATGAGAAGAACGACCTCCGGAGGAATTTTTCGAATCCGACCTCGATTTTAGTTTGCTCGATCAACTGGAGCACTCCCCGCGATGTGTTATATACATACAATACACACAGAAGAGGTGACGAAGCGTTCACGTGCAGTACACAATATAAAGGACGAGTGGTGTAAAAAAAGCGGCCGGTGTTGTGTATATATCGACAGCGCGAGCCGATAAAGCTCTTTTTTTTAACGCGAATATTTCGGCCGATAGATATAACCGTGTAGTGGTCTTGAAAAAACAATAGAACGAAAACTGATAAGGATCGGCAGTGCAAGAGAGGCTAATTTATGGCGATGCAAATGCGCGCGTTATATGAGTTTGATAAGCCTACTACTGTGGACTTTTAGAAGCGGACGACATTTAAAAGATAAAGGCTACCGATAAATCATACAGCGGCGACAAGACACACGTGTCGCGCAGTATATATTCCGTATCCGTATATATGCACATGAAATTATGCTAACGAAGTTTTCTAATTGTTAAATATCACGTGCCTATATTCCGAGAAGATATTATATTAGTGTCGATAAATTCGTAAGAAAGCGCGCGCGCGAAATTTGATTTATCGGCTTTTAATGCACGACCTCGTTTTATAAATTATTATTATTATTATTATTATTATTATATACAGTGTGATGCGCGAATGTCTGCGCCGGAGAAGCCGAGAGCTACCGCTTCGATATCTCGTCGGAAAGAGAAGAAGCGCATTCGACATAATCATCAATTATGGTTTTATTCTTGTCAACGTCAGCGTTAACGATGGGAACGCGCTGCTCGACGTCGGCGGGAGAACCCTTTTACACAAAGGTTGCGCCACTATAATACCGAAGCACCTAAAATATATGTTATATGCTCTCTCTTGAGAGAGAGAGTCGCTCGAGTTTTTCTCTCTTTTTTCGAAAGTGTATATGAGCTCGACCTCGACGCGATCCAAAACGAAATAAAACACAACACACACTGCGGAGATTATAATCAACGTGTATATAATAATATACGTTATGCGAATATATATAAAAGAGTTGATAAGACACACCGGTTAAAAATTTTCCCGACACAGCGCTGCATAGGAAAAAGTTTCGTCCACTGCGTCCGACTTCATAAATCCGATAAATTCCCTGTGTTTCTCTCATTTCTCTTTACGAGTATATAGTCTCTCTCACGGCTGCAAAGTTGGAAGAGAGAGAGAGAGAGAGAGAGAGAGAGAGAGAGAGAGAGAAGTTGCCGGGCGCGCGTAAAGCAGTCTATTAATGATCTTTACGGCCTCTTTTCTTCTCTCTTCTTATTTCCCCTGGAAATGAATAAAAGCCCGAGAGACTATAAAGGAGAGAAGCCGCGCCGCGCGGCGCCGGGGATAACTTTTGACGCCGGGCTCGATATACTTAACGACGTCGTTAATTAGACGATCCTCTGTATGATGCTTTTGCGGCTGTATAATATATACAATAAAAATATTTGCGCGCCTTTTTTTTAATAATAAAAAAAATTTTTTCTGCGTTGCAGGCGTTACGGAACAAAGTGCGGCGGCTGCTCACAAGGCATCAATCCGTCGGACCTCGTGCGCAAAGCTCGAGACAAGGTTTTCCACTTGAACTGCTTCACCTGTTTGGTCTGTCGGAAGCAGATGAGCACAGGCGAGGAGCTTTACGTCCTCGACGACAACACCTTCGTCTGCAAGGAGGACTACCTGTCGGGAAAGCCTTTGCCCATAGGCCACCACATGCACGGACGTCACGGTATAGTACACTGCATATACCTTTTTTTTTCATTTCATTCTTTATATAACTATACCTATTTCTCTCGGACACGATCGACTGACGCCGCCGCGAGCGCGCCAGCTGATGATGTTTTGTTCGCTCTCCGAGCGAGAAATTGTTTTAACCGGATAATTCTATTGTGGTTTTTCGAAGCTTCTTTCCAACTATATTTATACCGCGCGGATATTCATTCATCCTACTCTCTATACTATAGATACGTATAAATAAATACTTTGCTGCAGCGGTGATCGGCCGATAAATCCTCGTAAAATATTGCGCGAATTATACATACACACACACTCGTATATTTCAGAGTACAGGATCCGAACTACACAGAGCACAGTGACAAGAAGCTAATTTGTAACAGTCGGACGCGTGTCACGCGACACGTGCGTATTTATATATATAGAGACGATAGAGCCGTCCAGCCTGAGATTTTCCCTGGAAAAAAGGGTGTCCTCGAAGTATAAATCTCTCGTGTGTCGGAGCTATATAGAACGAAGGAATGTGAGAAAAGTCGGCTTTTTCGGACGAAGAACAAGCTCTGTGCGTGGAGGGGCGGAGTCGGGATCAAGGGGGTCACAGTTCAACGCGTTTGGGAAAGAGAGAGAGAGAGCTGCTGTTGCTTATGCTGCAGATGCGGAGTGAGGAGAAGCCGAATGAGAGAGGCGAGAGAGAGACTGGCGGAGGATAAAAAAAGTGGAGGTGGAGAGTAAAAAAATTGAGACAAAGGGTCGGCCGAACTGTAAAAACGAGCGGGAGTGAGGCTATTTTCATATATTCTCTTTCTTTATGGATTTATGGACCAAAATGTATATATATATGTATACGTGGGCTCTCGGCTGAGATTATTTTCTCACCGTCATTCAATTTGCCTTTTGACACCTGAATGTGCACTTGCGGTGTGTATACGCGTGTAATGTAATTGTTTTCGACTCTCCTCGAGTATTATATCTTTTTTACTGCATCAGAGAGAAACAGCCGTGAATTTATTTTTCTTATATAAAATTTAAGATCTCTCACTGCGAAATCAACGCTATCTCTAAAAAAGAAAAAGTTCACACCTCTCGCACCCTCTGGAAAAGAAACGGTACACCGCAAGAATTACGGCGCCGCGCGCGCAAGTGATGAAAAACGATGAAAAGTCAAAGGGCACACTGTACACTGAGGGTCTACACGCCCAGAACAACAATCGAACAAGAGAGACTGTATATATACATGTATGTACGCCGGGAAAGAAGAAAAGAGAGCTGCTGCAGCGCGTAAAAAAGAAAAGAAAAGAAAGCCCGGAGGGGGTATACAGCATCACAGACACACGTACACACGTACACACACTCAAAGTCAGAGACTCGAGAGAGTCGATGATGGAGGCGCGCGGGCACCTTTCGCCGCGTTATTTCTTTTCGGCAGCTCGCGCAGAAGCCTCAAGCTGTGAAAATACCGGCAAACAGCCTGTGGCTATAGGCTCACGCGCTCGCGCGCCCGCAGGTCTATGATCTCTAGTATATAGTACCTATAGCTATATAATATACTAGACTCGTCGTCGGGCGAGAGAAGAAACCGAGAGCAGCATGTATATAGGCTCGTTTTGTAACGATGAAACGAAAACCGAAGGTCGTTACGTTACGCAGCGGGTTCCTTTTGTCGTTCGCCGACGTCTAACCGCAACCCGCTCTCTCTCTCTCTCTCTCTTTCGAGTTTATATCTCGACGCCCGTAACTTATCGTATATGCCTTTTGGCGTACACCGGCCGGAACGCTATTATCGCGTTATTAGCGTGTTATTTAGGAAGGCCCCACAGACGAGAAAGTGTATATTATAGAGAGGAGAGAGAGAGAAAGAAAAGTGAAGTAGGCGTCTTATTTTGAGAAAAATTATTCGCGAGCGCTGCTGTAGGTCAGGGGCTTTTTACGATCGTGTTCTGTGTATAGGTGAATTGCTGGAGCAGCGATACGACTTTTTGTCTTTATATATACATTGTGCGCGGAGAGAATTTTTCACGCTGGAAATTCACGTGTTGCAGCCGGCGCGGTCTCTTTCTCTACACACGCGCAGGTATATTGTAGGTATATATATATACGTGCGCGGAGCTTGAGTTATTAAAAAGCGATGAGTCAGGTGATTGATGATTTTCAGCGCGCGATTGTTTTGGCTTTCGGTTTTGTTGGATATTTCAAGAGCGTATATATACAGTTGTTCTCTAATCGAGAGAGAGACCCGAGGACAATGGAAGATTTGACAAATTGCGAGGCCTCGACTGAAGTGCGTGCGAAATCGCGGGTCGAAAGAGATTTTTAATACAAGTCGCGTTTCCAATCGTACACTTTCTACACATGCACCAGCAGCTAATAACGAAACATTCTTTTTTTTCTGATTCCAGTAGGTGGAGACTCGCTGATGGGATCCGGCTCGGAGGACGAGGACGAGGAAGGTAGTAGTGTGGGTCACCAGCATCCTGGCGGTGTTGGTGTGCCGCACCTCGGAGTGCACAGTATGGGTCCAGGTGGTCCCGGTGACCAGGTCGTCGGTCCCGGTTCCGATATGCCTCTCGGTGGTGATCCCTGTAAACAGGAAGACTCCGAAGACCAAGGTAAGCTAACAAAAAATACAGACTTTCGAACTATAATGTACAAGTGTGCCAAGTCGTGATGCTATACTCTCTCGGTTTACGATCTTTTGCTTCTAACAAGCTTATTTATACCGATCTCTCTTCGTGCTTGCTTAAAACACAATAGCATCAACGCGCGCGAGGATCTCCTCTAGTGTCACACTTTTGTGTATATCTTATACTTGCGATGCAGATGAAGAGAGGGAAAAGGAGGCCAGAGCGCATATAATAACTCTATAAGCGCGACCTTTTTTCTCTCAACCCCGGCGTGTATATTATATCCATGACACTCTATGTAGCTTCACAGAGAGAGAGAGAGAAGGGCTCATCTGGCGCATGCGAAAAGAGAGTATATACACAGCGTTGGGGTGTCTTTAAGGGGTGCCCCGTAGCGCGGCGTGACACTGTCCAAACATTTTCTTTGTCCCGCGGTTAAGACCCCCCCTCACTCCTCTCTCTCTCTCGATCGCTCTATAGTACAGATTATCGCGAACCCTATATATATCTATAGCTACACAGATAGATTTCAACGGGGAGCCATGATAATCCGGTGTATAGAGGGGTATAGCTTCGCTCTCGCAAACTCTTGTTGGCCGAGCGTGCTATTGCCGCCGCGATAGAGATACTCTCGCCAGTTGTGTGTTACTCGCGTTTTCTCTCTCTCTACCTGCTGTCGTTGCCGATGGGCTGCAAGTCATCGACGAGAGATTTCACCGACGACGTTATAACGGTGGCCTTCGCGGAAAATGGGATCCGAGTTAGGGGAAAGAGATGTGGGGCGCGCTCGAGTGGAGAGAATTCTATTTGTAAGCGAGAGGTATCCTTTACCGAATGGCTTTATCCCGACGACGTTTGGCCACTTCAATCGGAAAGTTAATTTTCTCGTCAAATACGATTTTCCCCGGCGCCCACAGCTCGTGTGTACATACGCGAGTGTTGACTTTCTTATTATAGTAGGCGAAGTAGACAATCGGAATTGATCTCGTATATACCTATACTTAATTGCGATATAATATATATAACGGCCTCCGCTATTGTTGTACAGAATACAGAGGTATATAGCTAAAAAAAAAGAAAATCGCGTGTGACCAACAGGTTCGTTGGACGGTGACCCGGAGACGCGGGACAGCCAAACGGAGAACAAGAGTCCTGACGGTGGTGCGGGTGGTGGTAGCGGCGACGGTGGCGCGGGTTCGAAGCGTCGAGGTCCCCGCACCACCATCAAGGCCAAACAGCTCGAGATCCTGAAGACGGCCTTCTCGCAGACGCCCAAACCGACGAGGCACATACGCGAACAACTCGCCAAGGAGACCGGACTGCCCATGCGAGTCATTCAGGTATATATACATAAATATATATAGAAATGCTATACACGGGGAGTGAGTTATCGCCGCTGCTGCTCCGCCTATAGAACACAGCTGTAGACGTATACGTATAATACACGAGAAAAAAAGAAGCAGCAGTGGAACGAATGCTAAATTTTTTCGTTGAAAATATATATTTTCTGTGTCCGTAGGTCTGGTTCCAGAACAAGCGGAGCAAGGAGCGCCGACTGAAGCAGCTGACGTCGATGGGTAGGTCGCCGTTCTTCGGTGGCTCGCGTAAAATGCGAGGTTTCCCGTTGAACATAAGCCACGGTGGTCTTGGAGGTGAGGATGGACCACCGCCTGGTTTTCCTTACTTCGGCGACAAGTTTGACTTCAGTTACGGAGCGCCTGTGTCCTTTCACCACGAGTTCTTCGGTGGACATCCTCCGCCACATCCACATGGACCGCCTTTCGGTGGGCCTGGCAATCCTGGTGAGTTTGTAGTTGAAGACTCGGTTTGCTGGTGTTTGTAATGTGTCGAGTACAGGGTTCTTGATCTCTTGATTGTTGGAAGCTGTGCATAAAGTGTTCCGAACCAATGCAGTAATTTGGAGAGATACTTTCGAACTTGTAAAGTACTAGCAACTTTTTCCAACGAAATTTTAATGTATCGTCGCTCTGGATTAAACATGCGACCTATCTCGGATTTTCGTAAAAACTTTTGTTCGAAAATTTAGGTTAACAATATATTTTTCATTGGATGAAAAATATTATCTTTCTAAAGAAAACAGTATTTCTATAGCAGGACTGCCGAGCTAAATTTGAAAACAAAAATTATTTAAATGACAAACAAAAATCATTGAAATAAAGAGCGAGATGCGGCTTAAACGAAATAGGGAGTTCTTCTCAACGAACGCCAGATTTATTGCGTTTTTAATTCAGAGCGAAGCTATAATAAATATTCGTTTTCAACTTTTCACTATACTGCATGACACAAAAAATGTTATTTGTTTTGAGCTGAATGCAGACAAGTACCCCTTATTTCGAAAATCAAAACTCCCAACGCACATTTTAGAATCTTTGTATGCATACGATTCAAAATACTTAATAAAAAAATCGGCAAACATATCAATCGAGAGACAAGAATCTCAATACACACACATAAAATAGTTATTAAAAAAAAGAGCATGGCTTCGGAGATGGCACTTTGGTACGACGAGGTCTGATAAAGTTCCGGGTATGTTTGCGGCAGGTCTAGACCCAACGAGCATCGCGGGTATGGCAGCAGCGGCAGCAGTGGCAGGCGAATATCCGCCGCCGGGTGCCGGTGCCGGACCTCCAGAATTCCTTACCGGGCCCCCCGGCCAGGGGCCGCCCGTACCCTCAGCCGGTAGCCCCGGCGAGTTCCTAGCGCCTACAGGTACGTCACACCTCCTTCTACCTTATACTTATATATACCCACACCTCCTTATACATATACCTATATATGCAGCTCTCGTTGCCGTTATGCGTTGTGCCACTACTCTATACACCACCGATGCGCCTCTGGCGAACGAGAGTAATGAGAGAGAGAGCCACCGGACTTGGCTACTGTGTCGAGTCTTTTTTTCTCCGATCGATACTCGCGATCATCAATTATTCATTTAATTTTTCAGAAAGATAAAGGGTTACGCGCGGCGGCTCTCTTTATTCATGCAAATCTCTGTTTGATCGGCTGTATACTTTTCAATATCTCCCTCCTGGCGTCTTTTCGTTCCTGTATATTATAAGCCGAGTACAAAACCGGCGATTATGTATATATATGTATAACGATCTGAAACGGCACGCGTATAATATAATGACACGTTTCTCTCTCCGCGGGGATGAGCATCCGAGGAATTTCTGCTATCCGGAATGCGAACGATTTCTTAATTCCATATCTTCTTCCTCGCGCCCGCCTAAAATATATATACCGATGCCTCTGTCAGGTCAAAGCTGAATGTGTTCTTACGTCACGAAATTATTCCCTCTCGCGGCCGTTTCTCTCTCTCGATGTTTGATTTCGTCCTTTGTGCCCATAAGAGAGGGCTTGAATGGAGAGACTCTCGGCGCCTCTTTCCACCACCACCACCACCACGTGTGTGATGATTTATCAACTGGCTAATTTAGCGGCATTCTTCCGCGGAATATTATACACACTAATGCGGCTCCCCAGCCAATTTGTCATCAGCAGCGCGGAGAGCCGGTTCTCGCCGTTCTTTTTTTTTACATGTGTGTATTATAATACGTCTAGCGAGCATTGTGGCAGATTTAACCCCGGGAATCACTTATACGACTCGACGAATCGACAAAGGGATTACTCGGATATACGTTACAATCGAAACATACGCGCCGGCAAACAGCCCTATATATATATTGTATACAGATAATCCCCCGCAAAAAAGTGCATCCCCCACAACACCTGATGCAGTATATACTAAAAAATGTTTTTTTCTCGCTTGTGTGTTGGATGAATTTATAGGTGGCGGACAGGGTAACCCAAGCGGTGGAGGCAACGCAGGCGGACCTGGGGGCGGGGGCGGCGGAGGCGGCTTCCCCGAGCCACACCAGATGCAGCAGAGCGAGGGCCTCGTCTGGTAGGATCAGCGCCTACTGAACCTCTTGACGTTTCATTAATTTTTCGAGAGAGAGAGAAGCCAGTGTGTGCAGTTGCGTACGAGCGAATATATGTACGAAAGCTGGGATCGGATAATGTGAGAGAGACAGAACCGATGTGTAGGAACTTGTATTATTATTATTGCTATTATCATTATTGCTATTATTATTATTATTATTGCTATTATTATTATTAGTTGAAAGCGGTTTACGAGGCTCGCGCGAGCTTTTATTATTTTATTGATGGACGTGCAGTTATTTTGACGATTATTATTATCGAAGATAATAGTAGTACGCGCTATTTTTATTACTATTACTATGAGATATCAGTTATTAATTATTATTATTATTATAGTTGTGTATAAAATTTTCGACCCGAAAGTGTAATATTGTACCCCCAATTCCCCAGCCCCCTGTTGATTAGTTTGAGAAAAGAAGGTGCGAGCAACGTTGATTTCGAGACAAGACGTCCTGTAGATATAAATATATGATGAATAATAACGAGCTGTGTTATACACGCGCAAAGTATAAACATTCGGACGTTATTCCGATACGAGAGAATCAGCACACTAACATGCGTACTTATTATATACATTTTAAACGAAAAAAAAAAAATAAAAAGCAAAAAACGATGAGAAACACACGTTTATAAATATTACACACTTGAACATGCGCCGCGCTGCGATGCTCCGACAAAAGTCTCTCGTTTTAACAATATAAAGTGTTATATTCACACGCGCGCGCGCGAGATTTTGATAGACAGAGCGGGGAAACTCGCGCGACGGGGAGAAAAGTATATTATTATGTATTGATGACTACTCTATACTAAACTTTTATTAATAAAATTTCTCTACGTGTTGTCCTCTCCCCGAGACTTTAATACAATTACAATAAAGAGACATTGACTGTATAGGTAATATAAAACTCGTAAGCACGTGATCCCCGTCGGCAGTAGAGTTTTCCGCGAAACTTGCCGCTGTGCGAGTAGATGACACCGAAAAAGAATTCCCGACGCGAATTCCTCGATAGATTTTTAACGGAACGTCGCAGCGGTGTAACGCATGTAAATCACAAAAAATGCGCCGTTGAATATTATATATATATATATACATACATGACACACACACACACACACACAGTCGCGCAAGTACTATAATTATATTGATATAAATATGATGAGTATATATATAAATAGGATCTATATATATACATAACACACGGCTATCTGTTAAGACGGCGATCGATGTAAATACATGTGAAGCATATAATAGGAGTTTATGCTGAGAGAAGAAAGTTTAGGAGAGAATTGCGGAGATAAAAGGGTGACACAGTGTGACGCGAAGCGACTGTAGCGCGCTGCGAGTATATAAGTATATAGAGAAAAACACGATGACTTTTTGCGGTATTATTACGTAAGAGGAATTTTATGGTGCAGATTTACATACGGCTAAAAGAAAATATGTACACAGACACTGTGACACGTATGAGACACACACACACACACACACACAGCTACACCGCCACGAAAGCATGATGATTATAAATATAATTATAATAAACAACCACGTATTTCCGTATAAACAATTGTTTTCATTTTCTTTCTTTTCGTACATTCATACGCATATAATATACCTTTGCCTGTTATTTATTACAATTATTATCGCTTTATTGACAGTCGAGTGTACTCTACTCTTTCTTCATCTACTAGGCCGCATTGTGTCGTCGAATGCACGTGAGTATACGATTATTAATTTCTTAATTATCTGCAGATTCTATTTTTAAAGCGAAAAATTCAGCTCCTACAAAAATATCCGCTTTGACGACAGAAAAGACAGAATAACTCTGGCAATAGCGTTGACGCGAACGTTTGTGCGCATGCCAGAGGATCCTCTCGAAGCGACGGCGCTCGATGTTAATTGGTCGAAACGTAATGGCGGCGCTATACAGACAGCCGCTACATAACAATGTCACGATATCTGCTATTCTTAGAGCAGAATCCAATTTCCCAAGAAAAATTCACTTCTTCATCTCTATAATAACCCTCAGAACATCAAAGCATCCCAGAATGCAGCAAAGAGAGAAAAAAAGAATAGAATAAGATGAGCGGAAGGGTTCATACGGCTCATCCCGAAATCCCGCACATGTTTACTCGAAGGACGTGCAGAGAGAGAGAGAGAGAGAGTATCAGAGGCCACCGGGGAGTACACGGCAAAATCTCTCGCATCGCTAATAAAGTGTCGCCGCTCCGTCCGGAGAGCTTTGCAATTACCATCGAGTTATCACACGGCCGGTCGAGCTCGTGAGCATAAGTACCTTCTAGAAGCGAGAGAGAGAGAAAGCGTTTAGCCCCCGCCGAGAGAGCCAACAACATGTGCGGCCGCGTCTGACGTCGTTAGGCTCGTCGCGCGGACGGACATCTGCCGGATTCGATTTTGATGTGTTTCTACGCCCGCGGGGGTATGTACTACACCCTGTCTCTCTCTCTCTCTCTAGTGCTGCTCCCCGGGGGAGGATCTGTCTGACTGTCTGTCGGTGCAGTGTGTTTGCTCCTCTATACACATATATACTAGATCGTCTTCCGAACTCTTCCACTTGTTTTTTCTGCGATGTGCCTCTCGATGCGCCTGTATATATAATTTTATTCGTGAAAGGATATATAATAGTAAAAATTTGAAAAATCGAACCCACTTTGAAAAAGGAAGATCGATAAACCCTCATCTAACTTTTTTTCTCTGTTATCGTAACCAGTATACAGCTCTTCCCGCCGTTTGCTCTTGTTCGCGACAAACTCCAGTATAGTGCGTGTATACACACACTCGTCGTCGTCGTCTTGGGGCTTCGCTCGGAAAATCGCACGACAGATGCGACCGCCTCCCCTCTCGGGACTACCCCCTCGACAAAAGCTCTCTCTCTCTCTTATACGCGAGCGCGGGCGATACATATATAGGTATATACAGAGGGAATCGATTCGCGCCGAGGATTGATGGGCCTTGAATTGCAGCCAGTGCATAGTGTGTGTGTGTGTAGCAAACGCCCACATAAATCTTGCGCACGTCGAAATTCGCGTCGCTTCGGAAAAAGCGAGGGTCTACTCGAGGGGTAAACAAGCTTCTGACGAGGGGCTCTGCGTATATGTACGTATATATAGGAGGAGTAGTGCAGTTTTACGCGCTGATGCGCGTTAAACGCGGCATCGATACATGTGTACTATATAGACGTATGTAATTCGACTGGGCTGGTCTGATGCGAGTTTTATGAGGCTACAGGACATATCGGTCGCGTTTTAATTTTTCCGGGGGATTTTTACAGTGCCGTGTGATGGATCGACGCGATTATTTATGAAACTAGAGATATACGCAGCTTTTCTTTTTGGTTCTTACGAAAGCCTTATTAATAAAATTCGAAATTGAAATAATATCGATTCGCATATTATACAACATACAATTTATTACTATCGTGTCATTCCTCCGATAACAGAGCAGCCGTCGTTCCCACGCGCGGAAAACTCGGCACGCATTCCACATCGCAATCGCTCGCGACGAATCGCGCGCGCCCTTTCGTTCCACATCTATAATATAATGTCCGCACGCACGTCAGGTGAGAGAAGCTGCGCCGTCACATCCTTATCGCGACGCACGTCACCGACAGCAGCAGCAGCAGCAGCAGCAGCAGGTATGCCAGCAGTGAGATATACACATATATAGGTATACCTATATATGTGTTAAGGGATGAAAGGAGAAGAGAACAGCTAGTATAGCTGTATATATAGTATACTGGGACTGCGAAAGGAGCCCCGCGGGGGCTGCGACGAACGCACGGACTCACGTGTCGGCACACGTGTCCGTCGACCCTCGATCGGAAACCTCGCGAGTGTTATAGACGCGATTGTGTTGTATATGTGGATATATAGGTATACACACACACACACGAGCGTCTCGAATTAATCGCTCGAGTTTGTAACAATTATGGGAGAGAGTGAGGGTGGGTTACGTAGGCGCGAGACTTCGCACGCTGTATGTTACGTAGTTTCGGTCACTTTGGGGGCTGCTTTTGAATTTCTTTTTCTTTATAACGTTTTCATTTTCGATTTGTCAAATATACTAACGAATAATTTGATAATCCATATCTCGTCGCTGAGCCAACTTTCACACCTACTACTACATCGAATTCGTAAATCATCTCGAATTGTAGGTCAAATGCTTTTTCATCAGGTAATTCGATAAGCGCAAGCGATTCAAATAAAAAAAGAACTTCTCGAGAGCCTACTAGAACGAATTTACGCGCGCTGTCCGTCAGAGCTATATCCCTAAAATATTGTTAAAGTTATTGTATAGCCTTACACTCACGAAAGGAGGCGCCGCAACAGCAGCATACATATACATATATATGTATATATACCAGCCGCCGGTGTCTTTTTCTTCGTGACGCGGCGTTATGTATATGACGCAGAGAGGCCAGACCCGCTCACGAGCGGCTTGCTTTTGAGAAAAAGTTCTCTCTGCGTCGATAAATCATTTTTATGGCCGCTAGACGGAGTCGCGCGCATATCGATTAAGCCTGTTGATTTGGGAAAAATTTCTTCGAGAGAGAGAGAAATAAAACTGTTCTCGGCTCGTTAACTAACATTTCTTCGGTCGTATTATATAGTCGCTTCTTCTTAATTTTTTTTTTTTTGTAGCTGCGATGTTATATTCACGGTGGGCCGCGATTTTATTCGGCCGGTTACTATCAAAGCGAGAAATATGAATATTATTGCTTAATTATTATATACGGAGGAGAATTTTCAGAGATTTTGACGCGCGATGACAATTCTGGAAGGCCTTTTATATAACTGACGCTAGTCCAGACGCGCCCGAGCGCATATATTAATGTGTGTAAATTTATTGATATATATCAGTGCGGAGCTATTTATATATACGGTGTGTCCACCCACTATATCCATATTCATGCTGTCGTGTATTTCTATAGACTAAAGTAGCCGCCGATTTAGCAACTCAAACAAGCCGATCGTCGAGTCAAAGCATAAGAAAAAAGAACACGGAATATAATAATTCGCAAACACGGAACTCGAGTTTCTAGATTTCTTCTTTTTTTTTTTAAATTCTGACCCACATATCAAAGAGATGAACTGCATATATCGGCGCATCACGCGGATAGACGACTGAACAAGACAAAGCCAATAAAATGCAAAACGACAGACAGGAGAGACAGCTCGTGAAAAGCGGCGCGTCGACGTATATTATAATATGCGCGCGAGAAAGAAGCATAAAAATAACGGATTAAAAGAGAGGACGTAAGGAGCTCTGCGGCTGAAATGTGGAGCGAGAGAGTATAGTCCCTCTTTGGAAATAGTCGGTAATCCGGAATCCGGATTAGCGCGAGAGCTTGCGAGCATATGCTCGAGAGAGAGAAAGAGAGACACGTGAAAAGGACACGCAGTTGACGTGTAGAGAGCGACGACGAGAGCTGCGGGAGAGAAAGAGTTGCTGTAGGCCGCTGCGTGTCACGTTGAGAGAGAGAGAGAGCTTGACGTTTCCATTGTGTCGTCGTCCTCGTCGTAGAGTCTACTCCTACGAGAGCTCGGACATTTTTTCTTCTGACTTTTCTCTCTCTCTCTCTCTCGCTGTGTGACGGCTGCAGCAGTCGTGTTGTTGGGTGGGTTGCTTTTTCTACGGCTGATTTTATCTGCGAGTTTTGCGCGTGTGATGTGTATTATGTATATGTATATATAGAGAGGGAACTTGTTTTCACCCTTTTCTCGCGCTGCAGGCGTGACTGCTCTTTTCACTGAGTGAGAGGCTCTCTCTCTCGTATTGTTTGATGATTCGACGACTGTTGTTCTCGCGTTTACGACGCATAAATTTCTTAAAATTTCCTCCTCGCTCTCGCAACTTTCGTTAAATAACAAGTTCACTCGCGTGTATACATAAAAAGAATGGCTGTAACAATAAACCCGCGCGATAAGTGAAACGCGCATTAAAAAAAAAAAAACTGAGATGCCTCAGGGACAACAACGACGACGATAAGACGAGCGCTTGCGACGCAGAGCTCCCCCCCCTTTTTCCGAGAGATAAGTATTCGCTATTTAAAATACCAGCAGCCACCATAACCCCGCGCGCCCTTATGCGCGCGTGTGTGCGCTCTCGCGTTCCAGCCAAGATAAACTGTTCAGCAGGGGTTGATTATAAACCGTGGCTGCTGGAAAGGGGCTCCAAGGGGTCCAAATCAAGAGGGAAGCATTGCTCCCCCCTTGTGTTTTCGCGCTCTAGCGCTTGCCCGAGCGTGTACTTGGCGTCTTATCGCGACGAGCGCTTGTTTTTCTTTGGAATTTCGCTTTTATATAACGTTCATTGGGGGAGAGGTTGTGAATTTTTCAAGAGGATGTATATGCGCTCTTGCCGAAATATTTCGCGGTGAAATCGATCGTTATTCTTGTGTATATAATATACATCGTGTAATTAGCTATGGAATTGGCGGTGGAAAATTAGTTATTCGTTCAATATACATGAAACATATATCGCATTATGTGTATGCAGTATTCTAATTATCGGCTAAATTATTTAATAATACCGAATCCCGCTGAACAAAAGATTCCTCTTATTTCCCGATCGTGCTCCGACAAAAAGATTACGCAATATCTGCCTTGATCCCATAATACGCGCGTGTCTCTCGGAATCCTCTCAGATCCACAGGGTTTAAGAAAGTTCGGCGATCGTCATCTCCTGTCCGACTGTACTGCGCAATAGAATTAAAAACAAAGTTGTTCTCCTCACCCTCACAGCTCCTTTACAAATTAAAAGAAAATCATTCCCATCCTTGGACAACTTTCCAACAAAGCCCTCTCGTCAAACTTGTAAATAATAAAAAAGCTCGTCCCGAGCAAACAGTAGAGCACAAGTATATAGCCAAACACACATAGAGAGAGAGAGAGTCCCCTCTACAAGCCAGCGGCGATCGCGGTGGTTTACGGGGGTGTGCTCAGCGCATTGTTGTATAAATAGGTTTGGCGAGTTAGGGCTTCGCGAGAGAGAGAGAGAACGACCCCAAGGGAGCTGCACATGTCCGCATCGATTATACCGCCCCTTCGTATAACGTTTCTCTCCCCTATATATAGTACTACTACTACTACTCCCTTACTCGGTCCAGCATCGTTGCTTATTTTCGAGCCATTTGCTTTGTAAACGCGCGCAATCTCGAGCCCGCACTCGAGACACACTATATATATAAGCGATCGCGAGTGACTTGGCTGCTGCTGCTGCTGTTATTCAGATTCGCCGTAGCACCGGATTTCACGCGCAGGTGCGGACGACAAGGTACATCTCCCGGTGTGTTCTCGTTCTTCCTTTTTTTTTGAGGAGTGTATATACGTGTGCGTCATCGGGGAACCCGTTGTTTGGAAATGTTAATTTGGGTTTATTCCGCGAGCTTGGAGCCGCCGCTGGTCGAGCTTTGTACTCGATCGCGGCGGGGCTCTCTCTCTCTCTCTCTCTCTCTCTCTGTGTTTATTTGCGTTGGAGTTGCGCCCGCGGCTGCATGTGCTTCGCTCTGTCGCGCTTTTTCAGGGGGAGACGAGAGTAGGCTGCTGCATTGATTGGAATTTTGTTTTGATAATTCTGCGCTTATATAATAACTGAAATTATTGCTGTTTCTGAATAAGCCATCTATACATTGTATATAATAACCCCCGTGAAAATGTGACCTGTATACACGTGCGTTACAAGGGTCCTCGATTCGATAGAAGCGTCAGAGTCGTCCGGAGAATAACGCTGCGTCAGCATATGCATGAAAAACTTCGTCAGTCAGTCAGTCAGTCAGTCGCGCATTATACCTGTCCCGTGTATAGAACACCTATAATGTGTGCGCGCGAAATATCTCGAGTGTGAATATGAGCGATCGTGCAGCGTCACGCGTGTATAAAACTTTTCCTAATTACTCTCTCGTGTGTAGATCGTGTGTATAGATGGTCATGCTTCGCGAATTCCGCGAGAGTATCAAAATTCGACGAACCGGTTACCAGGATGGTATATAGCTTTTTCGGTGTATATATATATATACACGACTACCACTGCAGTCAAGTGGTTTTCGTCATGCCAGGGGCACTTGTGCAACACAGCCCCCGGAAGCATTAAAACTCGCTTTGTGAGCTGCTATACTAGCATTATGTGTGTACCTTCTCTCTCGCACTGTAGTGTCTAGTCTATAATACGTCACCCCATATACTATCTATTCTATATATTCTATATCCTTCTGGCAAACACTGAGCTATACTATAAAGTATATACCCGAGAGATCCGCTTCGTCCTTGTTTTTCCGCCTTATCGCGAGCAGTCGTATTTTTCCGACGTCTCTACTCTTATCTTCTCTATATTACTCTGCGCTATAGCGATAAACTGTCGAGCTTCTGGTGTAATTATAACCCCTCTGCGAAATATATATATTCTTCGTCATCGTAGACCTATAAAAAGTAAAGCGAAGCCAAACAAGCATCAAGAGAAACTATCCATTATATATACACATGCTCGAGAAGTGTTTACGGCTTCGTCAATAATGCAATTATACAAAAGGAGAGCGACGTCCTTTGAGCGCACTTACTACATGTACTTCTTCACCCCCTGATAATACAGCCGGTGGGCGCAAACACACGCCCGCGATTTCTCGGTCCCAAAGTATTCCCCAATCGCTCTATACTATACAACACACGTGCGATATATGTGTGCGATGTTGGACGGACGTGTGTATCTCTCACCCCTGTGGAGCGCGCATCGGAGACGCGTGCGGCCTCTAATTTCTCTAATTTCGACCTGACGCGATCTGTCACCACAAGACGCCGGAGAGAGACGTGATGCCGTTTAGCCCTTTTATTCTTTTGTGTTTCTGTATACATGTGTGTGTGTGTGTGTGTTGGAGAGGCATTCTTTCTTTCTATGCCTAATACTCGACGGATGAGTTTTACGGATGGATTGAGCTGCTATGGCACTTGGTCACGGTTCTTTTTTTTTAATTTAGATATATATAGAGTGACACGAGGAGAGAGAGAGTGAGTTACTGCTGATTGTATGTACGTTATTACACACTCGACTATAATATATAATACATGCGGGTAATACGAGTTTACAGCATTTTTCGAATGTTTACGTCAATTACTGTAAAGCGGTTATCGGGTGAGAGACCGCGAGCGAGAGTGAAAACATTTGATATTGTTGTGATTAATGAGTCGCGATTATTAATTATCTCAGAGCAGTATTACTATACATAATATACGAAACACGTTCGACACTGCGCTGAGATATATAATTTACGTAATAGTATAACGATTGACACTGATTGCTCGGTTTCGAAACTCAAGTTTACGTGCCACAAACTGGCTTCCGGTCGAATATATCCATGCACTTCTATAATTATACTCTTTTTCATCATCTACTCCTCTATTCTCATGCAAAATTATTCGCAAAAGACGTTGAAAAAGCACATTTATTCAAATGAACAATTTTTTTTTGTCTCAAGAGCCGTATAGTAAATCACCATACAAGACACGACTACAAACAAGGGGGTTATTAATTATCACTTGTATTTTCAGCGCAACGATGATCAGATCGCTCTTTCTCTCGTCTTTTTTGATTTACGACTTTTACGAGAGGAGCGAGAGACAACGAGCTTCCTCAAAGTGCAGAGAAACGAATATATATCCCGAAGCGTAACGCGAATATCTATAGCTCGTATCTCTCGAGTGTGTGCAGTCACCTGCGCCTAATGTGCTTATGCTGTTGATTATTCATGAGTATATATACTTTATAACTCTTGAAAAACAATTATGATTTTCTATCTATTCGAAATGTAGCGCGAGAATATCAATACACATTTTTATATGGATATACCGAGATGCACACGGGGCTGTTATGTAAAAGTTGAGTATCCCAGCATCAAGATATTGCTAAAAAGAAGAAGAAGAAGAAGCCTCAGTTCCCTCGGCCATGAAGTAACTCCCTTACTCCTCTATAGCGAAGAGAAAGAGAGGCGGGTAATAACGCGCATGTCGGAATAAAGTGCAACGCACGCGCGCGTGAGATACACGCCCCCCATCTGTGAGCCACCGTATATACGTATACGCATCACGTGCGTTTCAGCCCCGATCGTACACTACACCTCTCCATCAGTCTCATTGACATGCTGTCGTGTGGCTTGACGAATGCTACATAGGTGTCTGTTATAGTCCTTTTTTTTATTTTTCGAGAAAAAAAAACGCGTTAATCACGGGGTCACTCGTGTGTGTTGTATAATATATGGCGTTTTTGGAGATAAATTTTTGAGAATTTTTGATGCACGATAAACCGCAAAGTCTTCTAGATACACTTAGGGGATGTATGTATTATAGTCGACGGTTATGATTGCGGATGGAATGAATGAATGAATGAATGTTGCGGCAGGTTGAAAATGTCATATAAAAGGGGCTCCGGGAATTAGCCTTTCTCGCCCTCGATGTAAGCGCGCACATGTCGGCAAATTAGGTGGATTTGAATTATTATATTTCCAGAAGGAGGAGACACACCGGCTACTTTATATTTTCCCGATTATTGTTATTGCTTCGGGGGGTGTGTGGGCTGCGATATGAAATTGACGGTCGGTTATATTGTGCGGTTATTTGGCGGAGGTCGTGATTTTTCTGCGGGGTGGTGGCTGCATATGCTCGGATGTAGAGTAACGAGTGCGTGTATTTTCTATTGTTCGCCTGTGGATGCTATTATTGCTAATAGCTTTTTTAGTGTGGGTTTGATTTTTAGTACTGATTTCCCGATGTTCTGATCGTATATAAGCTATATATTCTTTACTTTAAAATGATGAGAATCTGACAAATTTCTTTTATTATAATAAAGTAATTTATTGAGCAATAATATTTATACTGAAGGTGTATTGAATTATACACTCTAACAGCGCGAGAGTACAATTTTTCACTTGAATTTGATTTTTTAATAATTTTAATCGCAAATTGCTAATAAATGTTGAATTTCACTCTTAAAAATGTAAATGCCACCCATCAAAATCCTCTTTATTACCTGAACCGCGGTATCACTCTAATCTAACCGAGTAAAAACTCGAATTTCACGCACTCGCACTAATTTCAAGTAGACACAAATAACTTTCGTTACGATCCTCTCGACGTTCCGTTTTAACTCTTGCACACCTCCGATACGATCTCCCTCCCATAAGCCGCGCATATAACGTAATAATCCTCAGCCGGTCCGAGTATATAGAAAATCGTTCGCAGCTGAAAAGCTCAACTCGTTCAGCCTCTATCATTACCATTACCAAACTCTCTCTCTCTCTCTCTTGACCCGATCGAAGCAACCCATACACGAAATTGGGCCCCATAATGCTCAGGCGCTCGTGTAATCTCTCGCGCGCGAGCGTGTCGACGACAAACGAGCCATCTCGAGAGTCATAACCGATGCACTTCTCCCTATGGAACAGGTGTTCAGTGCAAAAGTGGGTGTGTACAGCGAGGCGATGAACAGAAGCGGGGTGAATATCATATCGGCACTTTGGGATAGACCCAGAAGACACGACCCTAGTTTTATATGCGCGACGATGAGAGAGAGAGGCGCGAGGCCAGTCGCGCGAACGTTTATGCGATTATACCCGCCCCTCTGTGTTATGTAGTATATAGTGGCATGATTTGTAAAGATTAGTCGTGGTCGAGGGGCGATGCGCATCGACGTTTCGCGCTTATTATTGGCCTCACTTGTGTTTCTCTTTTTTTTTTGTCTCTACATATACGTACTTGGCGTGCCACACGCTTGTGTGTTGTATACGAATAATTCGAGCGCCGAATATTTTATTATAAAATGTATACGAATTGCTGAAGGAAAAAATATTTCATAACATATAGCGCGAGAGAAAATAATATTAAACGATGCCTCGCCGGCCAATAACAACTTAAAACCTCAAATAAGTCTTCAATCCTTCTCACCCGCGCGCTGCTCTCACAATCAAAGCAACAACAACAAAAAAAAGAACAGCATGCAGCATCATATACGCGGCCGCAAAAAAACTGGTTTTCCACGTGGTTCATATAAACCTCTCCTCTCTCTCTCTCTCGGTCGAGGTAAAAAAGATCAAGATACAAGAGCGCGAGCTCCGCGCGGTTGTATATATATCTACGTGGGTGGAAGGAGGCTCTGGGCGGATCGCATATAGGTGTATATACATATATAGAGTGGTGGTAGGGGTATGACCCCGTGGCCCGTCACGTACTCGGCTTCGAGTAGCAGCAGCTCGCGGGGCCGCTGCCCAGAAGGTATGTATATATATATATATATATATAAGGCCCCGAGCGTTCCAGCCTATACTTATCCTCCTACTAATACCACCACCATAGCAGCACACTGCAGCAGCAGCAGCAGCAGCAGCCGCAGCACGCGTTACCTTATACTTATTTGCCCGTGGGCTGCCGGCAGCGCGAGATACCCCCTACCCACCCTCTCCTCTTATTATTATCTGACATTATCTATAATTCCGAGGCGGCCAGGAAGCCCACTTAGGGATTGTGATAGCCCCCGTGATTAAAGCTCCCTCCGAGAGAGAAAGAGAGATTCACCTTACACGTACACCTACACACGTACCTACCTATATATATATAAAGGGGCACACGGGTAGCCGCCGAGGTATATAAGGTAGATTCCGGCTTATTATTCGCCTATTCGCGGCTACTTTCACTATATCTATATATGCGATGCTGCAGCGGGAGCCATCTGACAATTGTACTTTAATTTAGGTATATGCAGCTGCGCATTTTGACGTACGTGGAGGTACTCTCGTGCAGGAGGGACACGGGTATAATGCACGATCATATACCTATGCGAGCTTTTTCTTTTGCATTATGTGCAATATGCGCGGTTGTCCGTAGGTAACCGCGACGTTTTTTTTTCTTTTGCGGTGATCGGTCTCTGCTGGGAGCTGTTTTTAAATTGCTCAATTTGAATTTTCCCATGGTGTGTTTCTTTTTTTCCTTCGGGTAAAAATGATATCAGATGCTTGGATTTGTTTGCCGGTGTCTAATGGATTAACGTGTAATGTTTCGATGTCGAGCTAATTGATACAAATCGACGATTTATAATAAATTGTATCGACGGAATCATTACTCAACTTTGTGAACGCCGTTATTTATCTATTTGCAATTTTTGCTCCATTATGCTGTATATACGTAAGGATAAACGATTAAAAAAAAGCGAGCGATTCCCGGAAGTAGTTCGGGGGTAATTTTCTTTATAAAACTCCGATCGGCCCCCGCGCGCCGGTATTTGATTGACCGCATAATTATTCGATGATATATGAAGGTCAGTCGCGCATTAACTCAATCGACGCTACTTTTCTTATAAATAAAACATAAAAATTTGAATAATTTTATATAAAAAGCACGCTCGAAATTGCTTGATTGCGCCGTTGAATTTTTAGCCTGGGTAGATAAATTTTCAAAATTATAAACGCGAGCTGCTGCGCTATAAAGTATAATTTTATAGCGCAGAGTTTTTTGCAAAATATAAATTATTAATTTCTACAAGAGCGCAGATATCGAACGGTAGCTATTTTAAAAACGAACGAATGCCGTTACGCCTCATCTCGTCGTTCTCTCAACAATGGCAAACGTAAAAACACTTTTTCCGTTACTTCATTCACATTATATATATACACGC
>UCOJ01001700.1:0-23657 GCA_900474305.1 Cecidostiba fungosa
ATGGATGCTGCTGTGTGTATTGAGCAACGAGAGACTCGAAATCTTGCCTAGGCATCAATTAGGAGCATCTCAATTCTTAAACAATGTAAAATATATTATTCAGAACAACATTATAACCTTTTTTTAAATTAGTATTATATTTAAAAATTCATAGTTTCAATAATAATAACAAAAATAATATAATCTAAGTCCATCGGAAATGGGCATATGATCTGTTTGCTTCACACTGTCTATACAATTCCTGTTTTTTTTTTATAACTCGTCCCTGATGAAAAATATTATGTTTAATTTTTGTGTGTTAATTATCATTAATTTATTATACTTGAAAGAGTATAATATACCTGATTATTAGATGCATCAATTAATTCATACGCTAGCCTCTCAGCTAACGGTACCTTTCTTTCTTTTTCTTTCCCAGTACGAATTATCCAATTCATTGCTAAAAATTTTGCTCTTTTTTGAGTGACTGGTACAGGAACCTAAGAAATAACATGAAAATATGTTTTAAAAAATATTTAAATTTTGTTTATAACTTCAAATAAAGTGATGTGAATAGGATGATCTAAAATTTAAACATAATTACTTGGTACGTTTGACCTCCTCGTTTCATTTTTGTAAGTTCTAATACAGGAGTGCTATTATCCACAGCTTTATATAAAATTACTTTAGGATCTAATTCTATTTCTTTTTGTTCATTTGGTTTAGTTTTATGATAACGTTCCAATTGAATTCTTTTAATGTTCTCAAATGTTTGTTCAAGTACTCTTCGAGCACTTTCTTTGTTGCCTTCCCTGGTTAAGTAATTTATGAACTTGCTAAAATAAAAATGTGAAATTAATAGAAAGTCATAATAAGATTAATAAAAAATAAACTATTGATATACTAACTTGACAACAGGGTCATAAAATTCTGAGGAAGTTTNATAGCAAAATGCTGGCTTGATATTTAAATGTGCCATTGTTTTGATCTCTTCAGTAGCATTCATATCTTGAATGACATCTTTGTCAACTATCGGTTTAACGTAAGATGTTGGATAAACGCTGTATAATCTTTCATTAGTAATTTTTGTCCTGTAATTAACAAAAAGCATAAGAAACAAGAATTGGTAATATGTTGTTAAGGTTATGTTTTCATTTTGGAAAAACGGTTGATTAACAAAGTAATTATCGGTTGACATTATGTAAACAATTTGCAATTGTAATAACTAACTTTGTCACACTTGAATTTTTAATAATTACGAGTTACCTGCATGTCGATTTAATAGTTACAATATTAGGAAATCGAAAACATAACGTTCGTAGAGACGCCATGATGGAAACTGTTATACCACCATGCGCGTGTTTATTTATCGACTTTTGATTTTGTCAAAGAATTCTAGCCGCACATTGTTTTTAATACATCATAATTAAACAAACAATCTCGTGCGATATGTATGTAAGAACATTAAAAAATTATAGATGGTGACTGATGACAAAAAGAAAAAAAGCCAAAAAAGCTTCAATAAAGCTTTTGCAGTGCTTCTCTCGGTTTAAATACATCTTTATACCCATAAGTGTTATTATATTGACGAATCATATGATTTTAATGTTTATGGCAATTAGATTTTTAAATCATAATCAAATGTGATTCGGTTTGCCAATTTCTTCTAAACTCAATAAAGATCTAAAACAATATTCTATTATATGTTCAATTTGCGCGCTGTAATCACGTGACGAAAATACCTATTACTTTCTTTTTTTATCATATAAATTTGTTATTTCTTTATATGTAGAGATTTAAAATACAAATTTCCAACTCTCCTTAGTTTTTTATAATTAAATCAAATATTTACTCGATAACCGTGAAAATAAATAGGTATTTCATGAAATAATAGTTCGCGAAAATATAGCAGAAGATTGCGCAGGTGTGCGCGTGCGCTGACTGCGTGTAAAATTCTAGAGCCGCCGCGAGCTGCAGCGAGTGCCGTGACGGGGCCGCAAACTCGCACAGGCCAGCAAGCCATCATATCAGTTGTATGGTAGCCAGCTAATAGTAGCTATAGATATACATATTGTACACGAAATAGCGCTACAGTACACAGCAGAGTGCGGAAAGTCGTCGTCGGATTATAGTGTCCGCACACGTCCTGTATACACACACACATCGTAAGTAGTTCTGCGACGCGAGCAAGGCGCGAGAATAAGTGAATTTTCCGGGTCTGCCGACTTTTCGCGCAGCACCTTGCAGCAACCGCAGTAGCCACATCGCGGATTATAGGTGCCAGCTAATACAGTCAGTACATATAAAAGCCATACACACAAAGCAGCAACAGCAGCGAAGAGAGCTAGAGAGAAAGGAAATCTGCACAAGTATGTTCCCGATGCAGAATGTCTACGCTGGGCTGACTAGCAGCAGCGCGTCGACGAGCCGTCGCGGCAAGGGATCCTAAGAGTACCACGGACCTCCCGCCCCGTTTTGCTCCGGCAATCGTCGCCGCTCTGCTGCTCCAAAAGTCGCCGCCGCGCCGGGACGAGTTGGCTACTGCCCTGCAGTGACTGCCGAGTGAGAGAGATAGCGAACATGGCCGAGAACCAGGGCAATTCGTCCAATCCCTCGGGACAGCACAACCAAGGTACGCATTGTGACTTCCTTCATTTTTTTTGCTGATTACGTCTTGCTTTCGCGCGAGTTGCTCCGGATGCAATGTTCGCCACGGAGCAAGTGAATGCTGCAGTTCTGCTTTATCCCATCTTCATCCAGACATGCTCCTAACCTATAGCCTATAGCTTATTAACCAGTATATATATACAGATTTTCCGTGAGCGAATCGGGAATTCCTATTGTTTTTTTTTCTTTCTTTGTTACTCGATGACTTGTACTTTTTTTTCCTCAAGAACTTGGAGTGTTCAGAAGTTTTTGGAGCAGTTCTGTTCTGTTCTCCGTGGTTGTACTTTATCATGTATGTACATATACATATAAGGGCCATTCCACTTTAACTGTCTATGTCAATATTTACATGTCAAGCATTGTGTAATATCCATTACTGATAGGCATTCTTATCATAGAATACATTTATTTAATTTCAGTTCCCCTTGAGTTCATAACATAAACAAACACTGATGAAAAATTCTGTAAATTTTGACAACAGGTGCCAGCAGCAGGCCGTTTAATTTTTCTTGCCTGGAATTCAGAACCAACGCGGAGGTTCCAAATGATGGTATTTAAATATTCTATTTTACACTTCAATTAAAGCAACAGCTATAGTTATCTAATTTTGTTCTCATTTCAGCGGAAAAGCGAAGACAGCTAAAACTTAGCTTTCAGGCTCAAGGTGGTAACTTGCCACTCTCAAATTCAACCAGCTCCACTATTACTAACTCGACAATGGCTTCTGCTTGTCAACAAATGTCGTAAGTCATTATGTCATAATAATTGAATTTTGAATGACCACTTTTAGCGCATAATGTATCCTACTAAGTTTCTAAAAAATATCTTGTGTTTAGGATCACACGTCCAACCTTGCCTTTACCTTTACCAAAACTCCCCGCAAGACCTCGTCCAGTGACACAGCAAGAATTCTTACCCGATAAAGCAAGGTATGCTAAAATATATCTAAAACAGAGTCAAATTATTTTTATATACATTTAATAACAATGCAAATGCATATATTTTTCAGGGAAAAATTTAAGATGTGTCAGTCAATGCAAAGTTCGGGAAAGTTACAGCTCTCTCCGGATACAGTGTATGACTTTACCAGTGAAGACCTTCAGGATTTAGGGGAAATTGGTAGGGGAGGATTTGGAACTGTAAATAAAATGATACATAGGATAAGCAATACCGTCATGGCTGTGAAGGTGTGTGTTGTGAAGGATTGTTAATGTTATTAAGCTCACTGAAGATTTTTAAAACTAATTGATTTTTTTCATATTTCAGAGAATTCGTTCGACGGTCGATGAAAAAGAGCAGAAGCAATTATTAATGGACTTGGAAGTGGTCATGAAGTCCAATGAGTGTCCTTGCATTGTGCAATTTTATGGGGCTTTATTTAAAGAGGTAAAGTTTGAATAATTTGTAATGAATTACATATAACGTTATCTAATGATTCTATTTTCTCAAAGGGAGATTGTTGGATATGCATGGAATTAATGGATACATCATTAGACAAGTTTTACAAGTTTATTTACGAAAGATTAAATGAAAGGATACCTGAATGTATCTTGGGTAAAATCACAGTAGCCACAGTAAAAGCTTTGAATTATCTAAAAGAAAAACTGCGAATTATTCATCGAGATGTTAAGCCCAGTAATATACTGCTGGATCGTCGTGGCAATATAAAACTTTGTGATTTTGGTATATCGGGACAATTAGTAGATTCAATAGCTCGAACTCGCGATGCTGGCTGCAGACCCTACATGGCTGTAAGTATTTGCAACTTGATCCTAAAAGTGGTGTCAAATGTTAAAATGAATCAACAATTTGCAAATGATTTTTCAGCCTGAAAGAATAGATCCTCAACGTGCAAGAGGCTATGATGTAAGAAGCGATGTATGGTCCCTTGGTATAACTTTGATGGAAGTTGCAACAGGGTACTTTCCTTATCCGAAATGGAATTCTGTTTTTGAGCAGCTTTACCAGGTAGTGCAAGGTGATCCTCCTAGGCTATCTCCCAATGAAAATGGAAATCATTTTACAATGGATTTTGTCAACTTCGTAAATACATGGTAAATATTATATACAATTGACACTCAATTCAATAGATGATATATTTTATAAATTTCGCTATGTTATCCCAAACGTTTTTTTGATTTTAGCTTAATCAAGGAGGAAACTCAACGTCCAAAGTACAATAAACTTTTAGAGCATCCATTTATTAGGAATTCCGAGGAGGCAACGATAGATGTAGCCGCCTACATAGGCGGCATTTTGGACAATATGGCTAATAATGGTATTACACCTTTTACCACCAATCAGCCTTAAAATTCGTAAAATGAAAGAAGAAATATACCTATAAGAAGTCGTAATAAAAGAGAAATAGAGAGCGAGAGAGAGAGAGAGAGAGAGTGCGAGAGTCAAACAGACCGTTCCTTCGTTATGCAATCCTGCGTTTCCCACCCTTATTGCCGATGTAACGTGTAGGGAGCGAGAAAGTGCTCCGAACTAGTGTAATTATAATTAACCGATGCGAGGTGATTGTAGAGCTCTACCTCCGCGTCGCCCAATACTCGTACGCATAGAGCGAGTGTGTTAGGGGGTCTTTATCCACCATGTTTCAAGTAGACGTGAGACAGACAAAAATTAAGTATAAGCAAAAAATTGAATCAAATGACTACATTCCTCAAAAGTAAAAACAACTTTTGCTCATTATGGACAAAATTCATCGAATTGTAAAATAAATATTTATTCCAATATTTCTTTTTATCGGATATCACTTTAAATCAGCTTCAAAGTTGTAATCTGCAAAGATGTTGTACTTCGTTTCAAGATTACTGGAATAAATAGTTATTGGAATTCAGCGTACTTCACTATCCCGTCTAATATTTACTTTAAGACAGGCACGCGCCCTTAAATGACACACCATGGTTTTCTTCTACCTTCTCTGAAACCTTACTTTACAGAAGTCGGATAGAAAAGACCAGAACAAATGGCCACTGTGTGTAACAATATTGTGAATTAAGCGCTTCTTTTTTAGCGATTCCGTCAGGGGTTCATTCTTTTGTGATCCGAGTTGTAGATAACGGGTTTAAAGAATAACAATCGTGGCATGCAATTTCTGCGAGTCTGCCTTTTTCCGACTTCTCGAAAACCTCGAGTTTCCTGCGCAAATATATAATGGACATTATCGATTATATTGTCTCCAGAGCGAGAAACGTCTTCGTTCAGTTCCAAAGCAATCGAGAGAAAGAGAGGGCGAGAAAGACGAGAAAAACAAAAATCGCACCTCGTATAAGACGACAATGGCGTTGTCATTCCTAAATTGCATTATATACCGCGTACACATACACCTTTCATGTTTTTTCTAAGAAGCACACACTCAAGGAAAATGAGGAACTTTCACACCGACACACGTACGATTCGGAGACGTAGTTTCGCCAAAGCAATACAAAGTATCCTGTTTCTTTGTTCTGGCGATTTTGTTAGATTCGAAGCTTATTGCGACATAAGAGCAGCAAAAAAAAAAAAAAAAATTTCGAGTTCTGTAATGTATGGTAAATAAAATGAATGCAGATCGATAACTTGTGATAAAATTTCTTTGTATCGTTTTTGTTTGTCAGAATTTATGTTTTCCTTGGCTTTTTCAGTCTACTCGCATTTAAGTTTTTATAATTTTTTTGGCCCATTCGTATACCCGCTTGCAAACTATTTCTTTATCATACAACTATATGATGTGTCGTTCGCAGTCTGAAAACTGCGGGTGCAGCTGCATGAAGAACAAAATGATTGCAGGAAGTAATCTACCGTTCGGTCTTTGCATATTTTTCTAAAAAAATAGATTAGCGGATTTTTTATTTCACAGCAATTGAAATAAAAATTGCAAAAATTTTTACATATTATCAGTATATAGCTACACGATAAAGTAATTATCATGTTTATTGTTTTAGTAGTTTGCCGATTGGTTTTATTAAAATTCATCAATCATTTGTGAAAAAGTAAACTGATTACACCCTGATCCATTCATGGCAACATTGAGTTTTGGAAAAACATCTGCATCAGTGATTAAGTAGAACAGGCAGCGGCTATGGTCAGACACCGCAGGTGCGGTCGTACAAAAGTCTGTTTATCGCAAAGAAAACTATTAGATATTTTTTATAACTATGCATGGATATCTTTATGTTCTTTTTTATATTATAAAATGAAAACGATAAAAATTTGTCGATATTCTTGTTTTTTTTTTTTTTTTCTTAATAATTATCATTGCTTTCTTTTATAGGTATAGATCGATTTTTATTTTCAAATCTACGCGCATTTCGACGTGAATGGCGAGTACTGGAAACTACTTCTAATACATGTGAAAATCATGAATGGAATGCCGATGTTACACGCATACAGACTTATATATTACGTATAGTACAATAAGTCTAGATCAAGAAAATGGCGCCAGTCAGTAGAGAAATATACATCTCTTCTACTACAACGTCGTAACAGTTCATGATCTTTCCGAACTATATGCTAACACCAGGTATCGAGGAAAGCTCTCTCTATTCAACAAACCATCAAAGACCAGGCAGAATATCAAATAAATAAAGATATCGTGCGCAAGTTCCGATATACCTGCAGCCCTTACGCGAAATCGCCATTCGCCCCCGCGAACAGAGCGGCAACTACTATTATCGCAGACGTCAAACCGAACTGAAGAAAGAAACATAAAGCAAGCAGAACCGAACCCCCTGCGAAATAAGATAAAGATCGCAAATAGCCAACGAGGAGTATAGAACCTGCCCCCTTTGGTCTGAACGAGAAAAAGAGAGAGAGAGAATAGTTCACGGACGGCGTAGAACCGGCGCGGTGCTACCCCCGCTGCCAAATCGATACTCTCCGCAGCAGCGGGTTGTATACGTATATATAGTTACGGCTCTTCACCTGTTAGGCCGGGAAGATGGCGAGGGCAGTACAATATTACTAACCGCCGATGCAAGTCGCTCGAGCTCATATTGTCGACTCGACCGTTTGCGGTGTGGCGAACGCTTCTTGTGCGCGAGGTCCTGATATTATACATTCATCTAAAAGTACGAAAATCGCTTAGTTATTAGTGACTTTGCGTATATATAGTACCGATCGCGCGCTTCTGAGAAAAGGTCGCTTGCGCGCGCTGAGAGCGCAGTACCTATATATAATACCTATATAGACGTGAATTTCACTGAGTCACTGCTGTGTTGCGGTTGTCGGCGAGCTTGCAGTAGTGTTGCTCGAGCCGGAGATATATTCATGCAGCTTTCGCTTTTGGAGTAGTGCATATAATAGGAATATATTACTGCGAAGAAGAAGAGTGAGATCGGGAACATCGACGCGAGTAGGAAGCTACTGCAGCGATTTTGGATGAGGTGAGTTTGAATCTTCGTTTATTTTTCAATTCTCGCGACGACCGGGGTGAGAAACCGAAATGTTATAGTATACATTCGCATGTGGATACACTGTTCGATTGACGGATGATATTTCTTTCTACAACTATCGGCTGTGCTATTCACTGCACTATGTGTAAATAGTTTGGATGTTTGACGATATACATAAAAGTATTTTATACGAAAAATAAATTGAAAATACGACGCAGCAGGTGAAAAAGAGAGAGAGGTTGACGTTGGTAACCGCAGCACGCAGTGTCCGCCTGTTCGCGGGGGATCAATTCTCCTGAATATTTTATGTCGGCAGCTCCCGACAGCTCTATATACCTATACACTACACTCTGAGAGAGCGACTTGCGATGGTGTTAGCGGGCGGCCACTGGACTACGTCCACATCAGCATGCTCTTATTTGAGCGTCTTGATGGGCGCGGTGTGTCCTACTCTCTTTCTCGGATCTTTTGAGATTTCAACGACTGTATAGAGATCGGTGAGCTTTAGAAGCATTTGTCCTCTGGTAAAGTCGAGCTTATTATCACTTTGGAGAACGTAAATATAATATAGACTGATCGCAATTTTATCAATGATGATCGTGTAGACGTAGATCGTCATGCATTTTCATTTATAACGGTTTTACAGCTCATCAGTATAATATTCGTTAGGGTATGTTACAGGAATAATATTCTTCAAAATAATATTACACTTATTTTAATACTGATAGCATTCAAGGTTATTATATAGATATATCGATCGAAATATCTGCTAAAATCAGTTTCTGAATAATATACTAATAAACTATTGGTATTTTTGACGACGATTCATTTTTTCCTATATAATACCTCAACGTTTGCAAGAATTCTTTATATGCATATTTCAGTCAACGCGTGCAGGATCGTTATATATAACTTATCCTTATTTTTCGTGGGCAATTTAGGTACAACATTTACATATACCAGACGGTCTAATAAAACTTATTTTTTCCATATACATCATATTCGTCGTGTTCGATCGATAGGTAATAGCTAGTAGGTATATATATGCGATACCCGTCACATCAGAATAAAAAGCCAATGAGATTTGGAGTCGAAAAATCACTTCTACACAGCTATATTTTATAATTTACATTAATTGATACACGAAACCAATCAATCTCACTAAACCGGCAACATCCTCTCTAACAGTATAGTAGACCTCTCCATCAAGCAAACCCTCATCTCGCACACCTCATCAGAGGACATATAACGTGTGTGTACACATGCTCAAAGAAAAAGCCGACATCAGCCAAACCGAGTCAATGATAGGAAAACAAATGGAGGCCTTTACACCGGCGGCAGGCGGTTGAGTCACGCCGGTGGCGCGCAACCTGACGTAGAGACTATATACTCTATAGCGCAGGTGGCAGGTGTGCGAGCTGCCGGTGTGTACGCGCGTGCCTGCTTTCGTTCCCTCTTTCTCGCCACGTGTGTATATACATGTATATGTATAGTCTGCTAATGGAAGGACCCCCTTGCTATACCGTTGGCCCGATCTTTGCGCTCGATTTCACTTATTGCTCTTTTTACTCTGGATTCAGCTGTAAAATTAAAAACAATTGTGGTTTTGGGTACGATCGAAGAAGTAGAAGATCGAAGAATATATATATATATATATAGATTATTACAACTTGTATCCAAGTGAATAAGGGGACGCGTGTTTGGATAAAGTGCGCGAATGAGTCGGAATAAAGTGTCCGGATGACCTTGAGTGTAAAATACACGATCAAGGTGTCGCGTTCCAAATGTTCTCCGCGCAGTTTTCAACGATATTTTAAATACAAAAGACTTCGCGCCTATACTCACACCTTGGAAAATTCTCAACATCCCTCGAATCTACCCTCCGATATCAGCGTCATCATGCAGACCAAGCAGCTTTTTCCGAAAAAACATTCTGACAATACCGAGAAACATCGGCGGCTCATTATCCCGAGACCGACGGCGGAAGCGCAGATGGCAAAGTGCATTATTATGCCGTATTCTTATACACATGCGTATGTATATATATACCTGCTATACGCTCGACTGCCTTGCGTAAAGACTCGAAAGAGAGAAAGAACGTGTGGCGCACGTGAGCTTGATGATGTGTGTATTCGGTTCCCCGCGTTATAACTATATGCACCCAGCTCTGATGTCGTGTGTGCGTTTTTCCCGCGTAAAAACTATATACGAAAGCGCGCTTCCGATTCGTCGACGAGAATTGACCGTCAAGCCACTATTACGCGGGGGTGCAGAGTATAGATGGGATAAATATACCCATTGTTCGATGGTATATAAAAATAAGCTATTACGGCTGATGCGAAAACTTGAAAAGTTCAGCGCATATAATTCTGATGAATTCTTTATTGATTTAATCGTTGCTGCATCAACTTTTTCCGTATATATATCATGTGAGGTTTATTTAAGGTACACGAGCTCTATAAGTCTTTTCAGAAGCTATTATCACTCTCGAAAGATATCGCTGAGATGTGGAGGAGTTTCTGTACATATAGTAGTGCAACCTTATATACATCGAGAGTTGAAAGTTAGATTCGCGCGATGATATCGCACGAGATCTGTATATATAAAGAAAAAAGAATATTATAAGCAATAAAAGCACATCGCGTGCTTCATTCTCACTATATATTCTATATCAGCCATGTATATCCCAGCCACACTATATTGCCAACGATTATGGACACACGAACTATATATTGGAAAAAAAAATGAAGAACACTTCTCGCCTTTCTTTATCTGTATCTCAAGAGGGAGACGACGAGATGGTTTCGGAACTGCCAATCGAAGCACGACCAATAGTGTGTTGTAATATATATAGCGACTTGGTACCAGGGTGAGCGTTCGGATGTTCCCTGGAGATTATTGATCGCTATAGTGCAGATACGAGAGGCGCGACACTACGTCGCGCCGTTTCGCGCTCAATATATATAGGTATATAGCGTGTGATGTATAATCGCGTTTCGAAAATTGTCAAACAAGTAGCGAGCGATAAATAATTATATAGCTGACCTTAAGCGAGATGCTTTGTATATTTATTTTTAAAGCTGTTTGTTTTCATTGCAAGTATTTAGTTCTTTATATACATGGATACGCCTCATATTGTCTATAACACTAACCGGCACACATTTAAAGTATACTATACGCTTTACCCGAGAAAAAATACGCTTTACTATGAGATTTGCATAGTGTATATATATATATTCTTGTAAACAGTATAGACTTTGTACGTATACCCTATAGCTCGTATGCGACCTTTCGCAACATTGTGTCACCCGCACTCGTTATCATCTCAACTTTCAAGGTTTCGTGCAGGTCATGTATATATAATATACCGGTACCTATATTATACAACTAGCTCTATCGAAAATGTCTGAATTCATTTAAACTATATAAGAATATCTCGTACCTATATATACTATAACCGCGCGAAGATGAAAAATTATATCCGTAAGCCAGTAGCAATAGGAAAATTACGAGCTAGGATAAGAAAATGATGAAGAAAAGTCGAGAGAGAGATACCTATATTATATAAAGGGACCAAGTTCCCGCCCCCCACGAACTAGTCGCATCAGTGGAGGCTCGGCAAGTAGAAAAGGGCTGCGCAATGTCCGGTAAAGTCCCACCCTCTCTCAAAGCCCTTTCATATGCGCCACGACTGTATATATATAATAATACCTATACTCCTTTCATGGCTCGATTTTCGGCGCAGAAACACTACACGGATTTGAATCCAGAGTATAGTATTTTGTTTTTCAACAATACCACCTATAAATCAATCGTCGGGCAAACGCGCTGACGGAAAAAAGTCGATGCGCACGCAAGCCCTCGAAATTCCGCGCACATTATATACATATACAGTATACCGAAAGTAGCAGCAGCATCAGATGAGTACCCAATATAGAAGCAATGGCCGAAGCTGCGGGGGGAGCAAACGAGCCATTCGCCCAATGGCGTCGCGGGGGAGGCCAGTTCGCATCCATTGGAGCTCGTCTCGACTGTGGCCGATCAATGGAGGCGGCGCGCGGCGCTGCACGAGACGAATAACCCCTGCGACGCGCCGCGCTATATATATGCGTATATAATTCATTATTTTCAGTTCTAACTGGACAACTCGGATTATTTTTTTGTATATGATGCGGCTTGTTACAAGTTGATTTATCGCGCAAGACATAACCAGCTCGTGATCGATGCTATAGTATTGTGTATATTGTCCCCAACCCCTTCGATCAAAAGCGCGACATGAAAATATAATCAGTTATATGTGTGAGTATATATAGGCGATATATGCGTTCGTTCGACAATGAAAAGGAGAAAAACCGCTATACTATACCCCCGTCGTTGTTTCCGGTCTTGTCGCGCGCGCGCCGATTGAAACGAGCCCTCCGCGGGGGCGCCTCCCCTTCGGACACTAAAACTGCACCTGGCGCGGCGGATGTCTATCTTGTGCGTGTACCTGCACGGTTTGCTTTCTAATTATCGCGAGGCTATATATATATATAAGGTACGCAAGAAGAGAAGTGATGATCTTGCTGCGGGGGACATAAATAATATTACCGATTTTTTTTATTACCGCTCGAATGTAACACACTTTTGTGGATGTATAGGTGGACAGTAGCGTAGAGGCGAGTGCGGTATGTTATAGGTATATATATAGATGAGCCAGAGCGTAATTGATGTCAGCTATAAAGCGAGACAATCGATTCGAGCTGATAGCTCGTCACGATGTTCTAGATCTCTCCGCGCGTATATGGTATATATATGTACACATACGGATGAGGCTGACCGATGCTAATCTGTCATTTGGTATTATATACGGCGTTCGGCTCTTTTGCGTTCTTGGTATTATAATAAGCGAATCATTATAATATATACACGGGGGATAACCGCGCTCGGAAAGCCAAAAGGTCACGTCATCTACTTTGAAAAACGGAGCAGTGTAGAGAAAGCTCCCGTGTATAGTTTCGATTTTTGACTCGAGGGTAAGAGGCGAGAAAATTACTCGACGGTTTCGCTTGGCTGCTGTATATATCGAAGGCAAAAGTTCTCATATATGCTCTTGCGCGGAGTGGCTCTCGAAGAAAGGAAAATGGCGGCTATTCGCGCGCATCAAATTTATCGACTCTCCCGAACCTTCCCGAAAAGGCCGAGACCATCCAGCTAGAAAAAAAACTCATAAATTATCCTCTCAGTACGCGCGCGTCCTCAGAAAGAGAGGGAGAGACATAGAAAGCGAGGGTAGTTAGATACGCATATATATAAGGAAAAGCGCGCCATCAGCCGCGACACATGGCTCCTGGTCCACCTGCGCGCGATCGAGCGGTGCGTCGGCGGCAGCAGAGCAGCAGCACCTGTCAGCTGACTTATATACAGCGAGTTGGCCGCCGCAACCGCTCGCAGTCAGCCCCAGAACATGCTGAGGCTCGTGTCGCTCCTCTGCGCCGTAGCACGCAAGCTATTCAACTGCCTCTTCAACCGGAGGCTCTCGATCCGGCCGCGCAAGTTTCCCTTCTGACAGCAGAAGCTCGTCTACCGCAAGTTCCGCAGTAGGAGGTACTGCGCTTCGCCCGATCGAAATTTAATAATAATAATAATAAGTGACTACAGTTTAAATTGTGCGTTGTGTTGCAGATAATATACAGAGAAGAGACAAGTGTCATGCGAGATGGTGCGCACGCGGAATAGCTCCGCGCTTCGACATCATCATGTAGCTGCTGCTGCTGCTGCTGAGGAAGAGGCAGCACGCCGCCGGGAGGAAAAGGAGCAGCTCGATCGCTCGGAAGCGGCGGCGATGGCGGCAGCCGCTGCCGCGGTTGCCGCCGACGAAGTAGCCGACTGCGATGTCGAGGCGGAATTGACCAGTCTCTCCTGGCTGCAGTCGCTCGACATTATGAGCGCCTCTGGGCTACCGACGCCGCCCTGCTCGCCGACCCCACCCCCGCCTCCGCCACCCCCGGTTGTACGCCAACAGCCTAAGAAGATGTCGCCCTTGCTCAAGGCTCAACTAGGTCCGTCACTTTTATATATTTTTTTCTATTTGTTGTGCTTTGATGCATCCATGGGATATGGTGTACTTATTGTTATATTTGCTCCTTATTTTCGCGCAGACATGGCGGAGAACGGGGAAATGTACCTGAGCGACCCGGACAAGAAGCCGCCGTACTCGTACGCTACCCTCATATGTCTGGCCATGAGGGCGAACGATAACAGGGTCACGCTCTCCAATATCTATGCCTGGATTAGGGAGAACTTTATGTATTATCGCAATGCCGATCCGGCCTGGCAGGTACTATATGCTTCAACTGTACGCATATGTCTCATACAATTCAGGATAGGAATACTATAAAAATCATTCAGTTGCGGAGCGTTCAAAAAATATAATCTCTGGCTGCAAACGGAAAAGGCGTGACTGATACTTTTATTATTTGTTGCGTAGGATATAAATAGACACCTTTTTATCTTATATATAAGATTATCGACAATTTTTCATAAATTGAAATTCGCTTTTACCTTTTACAATTCTAGTGATATGCATTTTCATCACGAGTATATAATACAATATATTTCGTTAATTATTTCGTCACGTTAAATTCCCATAAGATAATAACATCGAGCTCCAGTAATTATTACACAAGAATCCGTTTTTAAAACCCTCTACAATTGACGCAGAATTCGATCCGGCACAACCTCTCGCTGAACAAGTGCTTCGTCAAGTTGCCCCGTTCGAAAGACGAGCCCGGCAAAGGCGGCTTCTGGAAGCTCGACTTGGAACGACTAGAAGAGGGTAGACGCACGAGACGACGCAGTACAGTGGTCCGAGGTCAATCGCGTTTCCCACCGAAACGCAATTCGCCTGCGATCGCGGCGGTCGTTGCTGCGGCCACCGCCTCATCGAAGCCGACTACCACCACTAATACGCCTGTTACGATCGAAACGGACCACGTCGCCAAGATACTCGGGGCTAATGGAGCCTCGGGGCCCAGGTGTATCGTCCTCTACGAAACCCCACCCAGCAGTGTCTCGCCACCGATTCCGGAAACCCTCGCCGAAGTGCCTGAGTCCACGCAGGTATATGTCGTATACACTTGATTAAAATTAATAAGCAGAGTTTTTCTATTAGTAAATAGGTTTGAAAATGATTTTTCCATTTTTTAATAACACGCGCGAAATTGAATTAGATATAATTCAAACGAACTAGATACTCGAGTTTAGAATAATTAAAAGCGAGATTAATTATAATAAGATTCAATAATGTATTAACAGTCAAGCACCACAAGACGTGCGCTAATTTCTACTATATAAACTACGTTGTAATGTTTATGAATACAGGTGAATATAAGCGAGGAAGACTTCACGGACCTGCTGATCGAAAGCGCTGCCTGGGACGACGGGGTTGAGAATCAGCTTGCGCTCCTGGACTCCGTGCTTGACATGCTCTAAATAAGCGACGCTCGACTTTTCATCTACCCTCGAGATGCACAGATTGTACATTCTGACACGATTCTTAAGATTATATTCCAAATGTTTTTTGTTATGATTTATCGTCTTATATTCAAATCTGTAGGTCGAGATCCGATATCTTCAAGCCAGTCGATCGACGACTGATGGATTTATCTTGTGCGGGCGCTTGAAAAATTTGCCGAAAACGAATTATTGATGTGTAATTGACTTGTCATTTTCAGTTCTGATGTGTATCCGTGCCAATGAGATTTGTTTTAGGTATAGCGTTAATTTAATGGTTTCATTCGTCGTACAGCTGTATACGGGTACGACACACACAGAACGAATGTTTTCTCGACCGTTGCCGTAAATTATACCTTATCCGCGCTTCAAACAAAATATAATATTATAGGCACTCTGAGGCTATTGCAATTGTAAAAGTTTGTGACTTGCGTAGAATCGTTGCGTTGTACAGACATGTGAATTAGTCGTTCCATATAAATCCAACGAAACGAATTTACTATTATTCAAAAATAGCCATCAGTAAATCAACATTCCCTAATAAACTTTTTTTGGGGCAGCGCCTTTTTTCAGAATTCCATTTTTACAATAGAAATTAATAATTTTCAAAATATTCGCAGCATTATATAGGTCGATGACCCGCGGACACTGCAATTATCTTTTCCGTTTTTATCATATATACAAAAGCTAAAGATACAAAAAAAAACTTCTGAGTAAAATATTTCTGCAGTTTAAGTCTAAATTTACGAAACTATACTATTGCAGATAATATATGATGATATATATAATTTGATTATAATTTTAGTCATCGATCAAATATCTATTTACCGAAAACGTCTACTACTAATTTTGTAAATATATTATAATAGAAAAATCTATACCGATATTTGTACTTGTAAAATACATAGAATACGTTTAACACTAGTTTATATAAAAAATGCATAATACTTAACAAATGCAGAAAGTAAAAAAAAACAGACTCAATGGGATTATGAAAATCGCATTGAGATATAAACAAGACTTTTAATGCCTTACAGAAATCCGTCCAAAGATTAGATATAGTTGTCGCGATTCCATGAATTTGTCTCTTCAGTTCTGGAGTTTACGCGCGCGCGTGTGTGTGTGAAAGAATTAAGTGAAAAAAGTAAAGTGTATAGCATAATATATATTTATAAAAACTCGCACACATTCATAATTATCCACTAGAACACATTTGTTTAAGACATGCATGAAGATTTTACAATTTATAATATAGCAATTCAGTATATTATCAGAATTCCATAATTATAAAAAATTTCAGTCTGCAGTTAATATTGTGTTTCTTTTTCACCTGAATATAAACAATAATTAATTGTTTGATTTATTTACTACACAGAATATTGCAACAAGCAATACTCAACTTTTTTTTGCTTCTGTAAGTAATAAACAATTTGCGAATTTATTAGTAGAGATAAAATGCGATACTGTTTAATACACTTTTAATTAAAATCACTCGTATAGAAAAATAGATAAATAACTTCCAAAGTTATTGATACTTGCTACATATTATTAATTATATCTTCATACTTATATATTAGATCCGAGCTATTATATGCTAACTTGTAAAATATAAGTTTCTTTAATTTTTAATTTATTTTGTCATGTATATTTTAACTTATGATTCATTCGTTTAACAGCGCGTTGATGATGATTGCCTCAATTAAAATGCTCATAAATCAATGACAAAGTTTTATTACATTTTTCAGAATAAACTGATGTAGTGTTATTATATAGAACATATAACAATGTATTGACATATTATATTGTGTAAAAGTTCGATCTGGTACGAAAAATACATATAAAATATAAGTAAAAACCATCGGGTGGGTACCATTTAATAAATAAACATGAGTTATGATACATATACGTATATGATTGGCTGATATATGCTTTCATAAATAAATCAATTATGTGCCTTATATAACTAAAATTTAGTGAACTGAAGCGTTTTATTTTGGCCCCTTTGCATTGGAAAAGAAAATGCTCATCCGTCATTGAGACATTTTCCGCTTGTAGTACGTAGCATTTTTTTTATAACGCTAAATCTGACGTGTGTTAATCATTCATTAATCATTGTCATCGATAAGTCAGAGGTGTATGAAAATATGTAATAAATAATAAGAAATATAAACTAAATGATACGATGTTTTGATTTTTAATTCCAATTACAGTATTGGCAGAAAATAAGCATAAGACGTTTTTATTTAACACAATTTTATTTCCAACAGAGATAATAACGTTTTAAAGTACACACACATATACAAATTAAAACGTATAAACAACTAGGAATTATTTCATCTTGAGAATTTTCCTCATTCGTTTCAACATTTAGAACAATGCTAATAACTTACATTATGGTTTGTACGTAAGTTCAAATGATAATCAGCTGAGCTTTTTCAGTATAGAGTTGAAAGGGGCTGATGATTGTTTTGGCTGAAGTAGTAGGTTTTGGGCTTCGGGTGTTAATAGGGAAGAATGTAAGTTTTGTGGGCTGCGCTGCAGGGGGCTGGGAGGAAGAGGAGTATTAAGAGGGGAAAGGGAGTGGATGATACACACACACACACACCTGCTCGTGTAATGACCCTACCTTGGCGAAAAATGCAGAAAATATATCACGGCGTGTAAGATACAGCTATTATCATTTATTATATAGACGCAATTACAATAATTATATATATACAAAATGCATGGATTATTCATAATCTCACACAATCGATCCACCTCAAGTCGAGAGGTACATACAAACAAACGGAGAGGAAAGTTCGTGGCTGAATGCGACGGAAGAAATTGATATTTTTCATGGTTCTCATTTGGAGATGTCGGAAATTAGATAGATATTCAGACGAATCGTTGTTCTGTATCATTTTGGGTTGCTGATGCTACATATATTTTAACAATAAAAAAAACAAAATATTTTATTTCACTAGGTGTTGTAAAATTTTACTATGCTTACAAATACATAATAATACCTATGCATGGTTGGTCATTTGGGAGATCGAAGCGGCGGATGGGAAAGCAAAAACAGTGATTTGCGTATTTTTACTTTAATTTTCTGCAGATTTGTATGCTTACTTTGTGCTAATTTAATTTGAATCTAAAACTTAAAACGGTGCATGCATACTTGTATGGAACGATGCAAGCGTCATTATGGTCTTGGCAGAGTAGTAATAAACGTTCGTATATGTGTCATAGCTCGTTTATTACCTTTTGTCGGACTTTCCCTTCGGTACATCGGTACTATAATACAGTATTAGTACATACATGCATTCCATATATCTACATTGAAAATACAATATGTATGAAAATGTGAAACAAACAAAAATATATGTAAAACTATTAGTTACTAGTCAAGCGTAAATATCTTCTATGCTCGCTCATTTTCCTTGATACGTCATAAATTTGTCGTATTTACTTGCTAATCTTAAAAATATTAACCCTTTTCTAAAATTCTTATTTCAAAGATACAAATAAAATTTCAATTTCACCAATAGTGATAACTTTTTTCTTAATATTCAATATAGTTGTACTCTTTATTCCATTTCAAAATATATTTGTACAATATATTGGCTATGTAAGACAAAATATAAATCTCATATTGTATCAAACAATGTTACAGTACATTTGTCTTCAAGACTAAAAGCATTTTTTTATGAAGTAATAGTTACATTATTATACAATATTGTACAACTATTCATTTGTACGCACAGGACATTGTTTCTTATTAAAACAAAACAACTATAAAAATATATGTATTAGTATTTTAACAAAAATATTATGGAATGTTTTAGTCAATGGCTATACGATCAACATTTGTAACCATATGTAAAATCAATAAGAACTTAAATGGCATTTTGTACGTCTACAGCAAACTTTGTAAGAAGAATGTATAAACAGCTTATACATAAGCAGTATAAAGAAAAATTTTTGCTATCAACAATCAGAGCAAAATTCAGTCATAAGGTGAAGCTGTCACCATCACCACTTATAACTATTAGGAGTTTGAGCAAAGTCTTTGTGCTATGTATTGAAGCTCAAATTTATTTATGGCGATACTTTCGGTGGTGGATAAAATCCAAAGTTTAATCGCAAGTTCTCAAGAAACAGGAACGTTAAAATTGTTTGTGGAGCAAGCCGAACAAACGCTGGAACATATCCCTGAAACGTAAAATATTATTGAATGATATAAGCACCACTAGGACAGCAGAATATGGTACTTTATTTTGTGTAATAAAAGTATATACCTTGAAAAATCCTAAAGGTCCCATTCTAGCTGTGTATAAAATCAGTTGCATCATATTCTGAATGATACAAAATAAAATAAATATAAAGTTCCATTGTTGTAATATACCAAATGTAGATCATAAAAGAACGTTTACCTTATATTCTCCAGGTTTAGCATTCATGGCACGGGTTTTCAGTACATCTAGTGGTTGTGTCATAGTTGTGGCAATTGCACCCTATTGTTGAATCAACAAATATTTTATTAGAAATCTGTTACTTTCAAACTTTATTTGCTATTTTTTCAAAATAACACATACCGCAAGTAAACTGGACAAGAAATGCGTAGTCGTATTATCTTCAAAGTAATCAGTTTTCAGAAGGTTTAATTTAATTTGATCATAAAAACTTAATTGCCCCATTGTCATAAGAACTGCTCTGCCAGTAGCTGTAGAACAGCCATTAAAAAGCGTCCTGATTCCATCTTCCTTGCAAATGCGTAATAGACCATTTCCAGCCCATGTGTAACTATAATGAACAGTAAATTATTTTTATATTCCAAGGTTTGGATTTCTATGAATAGAATCGCAAGATCCTCGAAATTTGTGTACAAGATACTCTAAATTTAGATTTCAAAGTAAGCTTCAATCACAACTAGGAAGAACGGAATTGAAACGCAAGTAATTTATTTCCATTGACGTCATACTATGTATGCCAAAAGAGTAATGTAAAGAAATCAACCAATTTTTTCCGAAATAATCAGCGAAAATAACAATGATAAATTTTCTTGTACTTACTTTCTTCGTTTTTCTAATGGCAACTTGATATCATTCTGCATTCTTACATTAATTAAGTCTCCAGGAGTACCGACGACACCGCCAGCGGCGCCTGAAATTCCAGCTAACAAAAATTTTTGGTAAAAAGGTGCCGGATTACCAGGTGACTCAATCGTCTGTTTTCCAAGCTAAAAATTTACACATTTCTCAAGTCAAGTCAAGTCAAGAAAATTCTGTGCATAACAAGAAACTGAAAAATTACCTCGTAAACACCAAATCTAACAGTGGAATATGTCAGCTGACGTAGTAAGGAAGCTGTGAGTCCATTATAAAGTGCTGTGATTCCCTGTTTTTTCACAATGTTTACAGTTAGCTTAACAATAGACAATTTTCCCTCTTGTTGTGTTTGTAAATGAACCTACAAAATAAAAAAAAGATATTATGGTAATTACAACTACTAATAATTGGAGGATTCTAATGATGCAACTTGTTGGAAATATTATATAAGTGTGAAAAATATATACTTGAATAAAACTTTCTGTAAGTAAATACATATAGAGATGCAAATTTAGAATTGATTATTTCGACACAAAGCAGGAGCAATTATTTAACGTTCTGTAATTATTAAGAAGTATAGTAAAAAAAGTATTGCTAATGTATTATTTTACTATTGTATAAAAAAGAAATTTAAATACTTAATTTTCGATGTGTGTACAAAACATTCTATTATTAAATGAAGTGTTAAAAATATCCACTACTTTTCATGCCAGAATAAAGTTTAAAGTAATTTTGATAAGAGCTAATTAAAGGTAAAATTCAAAATCCAAATTTAGATATAATAAATATTTAACATCAATTTTTGATTATACCATTCATGCCCCATCGAGTGTCAGAGATGATTAGAATAAACATATATTTTTAATTATATTTTCAGATCAGATTACAATAAATGAAATACTTCAAAATATTATATATGTATATAATGCAACATACTTTTAATAAATCCAATGGATGGGTTACACAAGCAGCACCTGCAGAAGCCAATCCACCAAAATACCATCGTGACAATTTTTTTGTTTTATCTTGCTCCGTCATTTTGAATAATTTTGTCGATTAATGGATCTAGAATACAATAGATAATTAGCATAAGAGAGTTGTAAAATACTATAACAATACTTATTTTAGCAGTGCAGCATACTTTTTCTTGAACAAACAATCACACCTATGTCAGCGAGAATTGTTGAGTCAGCATGTTCGGCTGGCTGAAGGCACCTTTGGTGGTGTCGAAGGTCGCTGAATGGAAAAAAAACACAACATTATGCTATGAATAAATTCATTTTACACACCAGTAACTATAAGGCTACAAACATCGACGAAATTCTTTATTGCAAAGACTTAACAATGAATGAACCTAATTTTGAAAATAACCAATTTTTATCTTCTCATGCATGATATTTCGGTCAGCATTACAATTTCCTCAATCAATCGCGATCAATCAATTCAGTTACTATCTCGTCGGTCACGTTTTATAGGCACATATGTATACTCCCGGAGATACAATATGACATGCGAATAAATTCTATGTATGTATATAAAAAAGTAAGCTCAGGAAAAAAACATCCGCGTATTTTTTTAGCGAGCATTCTTCTATTATCCATAGGTTTCCCGGCAATAGAAATTCTGCCAGTTATAAATAGCTGATGAAGGAAAAAAATGTGAACTTACAAGTTTTTTTTAGGCGCGATGTGAAAGCGCCTCTCTACACACAACCTTCGCGGTGAACGCCTTGCCTCTGACTGACTGATATCGGCTCGAGTGAATTTCTGGCTGCTGCATGCTGCTGCCACTGACACCACTCAGTTGCCCGCGCATGTGGTGGTCAGTGTCAGTGTGTTGGCGCAACTCGTCTCTGGCTCTGCATTGGTAAACTCCATGATATATATTGATATTGGAAATTTCCTTGTGGAGGCCAGAGCCTTATTTACTTTGAGCCTTGGATATTCTTTTATCGGAAAACTTGTTCAATAATAACGATTTTGTCCAGAATTATTAGAGACTCGAGAAATTTTCACAAGCGGAAGTTATTTTTAACATTTAGGTATACTTATAACAGGTTTCATCATGACGTCAGAGTTTTCGAGCGAGTAGTTATATGGAAGGAGTGTGCAAACGAAAATTTTATCTTTATTATCGACGAAGCCATACATTTTATATTGCCATGGAATTGATTTGGATACAAATACAAATTAAAAATAATCCTCTTGAATATAAAATTAGATGTTTGTCTTGTCCTTTTTCCCATAAATTACTCTAGTTTATTTATCATTCAATTTTATTTTTATTTTTAATAAAATTGAATGATTCATTTAAAAAATATCAAATATTCTACATAAATGACAATAAAAATAATTCAAATTTCTTGGAAAGCTACTTTTAAATATTTGTGTTAGTAAAAATGACATTGGTGCCAGTGCGATTCAGTAAAACGTATACGTTCTGCTAGTAAACTCCGCAATCTGTACAATTGTCTCATACATTCACCTTCATCAAGTTAGTTCATATGATAAGGAAACTCATAAATCGTGAAGCCGGATTATATATCAAATTATGAATACGAGAAGCCCATGTGTTAACTCATATCTAGCAGACGCCAATGCTGTCGCCGCGATGTATCAGATATCAGCTGAGTCCTACGTGTATCTCTCTTATCCCTTCTGCTATTAGTGTTTCGATATCGTTATATGCTCCGAATTTTTTTTTTATCAACAATGCGAAGGAAGAAAGAATTTTTGAATTGCTTCCAACACTTTTCTTTTTGAGTGCCAACTTATGGAAATACAATATGTTTACTATTACAGTCGATCCATCATTATACATAATGATCATAATTCCTCTATTATATGAAAATTAATAGATCAAGGAATGACACTGCATTTTCACATGTTCGCGTGAATCAATAAAATAGTTTGTAAATTTACAATCGATAAAAAGCACGTCCTGTAACGCCATCTACATATCGTCGGTCTCTACGAAGACTAGTGTGGTTCAGATCCCCTACGAAGACTAGTGTGGTTCAGATTTCCTACGAAGAGTAGTGCAGTTC
>UCOJ01001701.1:0-23317 GCA_900474305.1 Cecidostiba fungosa
TATTCCCTCGCTTCGCTCGGGCAGTAAATCCACCCGCGGCAATAATCTACGACTTTAGTCCCTTGTTACATAATGTACTATTATTTGAAACTAATCGTAACTTTACGCCAGAGAAAACGTTACACAAACGGCTAACTTAATGCCTAGAAGCACGAAATATTAATAACATTTGAACTAAGAAAAGAGGCAACCCTGATTTCATGCTAACCTGAATTAACCCTGTTGGGAAAAATACACCTTACATTGGGATTTCAACTCACTTGCAAATAACCTAGCCATAACCAGAGGATTCTCTCAAGTTCACGGCGACGACGCCGCAGGCATGAGGTTGAACTAAACAACCTTTGAGTAGGATAATAGATGAATATATTGATAAATGACTTGATCGTTAAGGGGGTCTGAGTAATTTCTGCGATTTTACCGACCTAGCGGTCGATAATGCAGTAAGAAGTTTCCATTAATATTACCTTTTTTCATTGGCTAAGTCAGTCTTACATTATTCTGCAGTAACAGTAATGACCTCCTCCTGAAATATGTATATTATTACCAAACTAGCACTGCTAAACGTTTAATTTACGAAGATAGACCTGAAAAACATAACTGAATAATGTATAATGGCATGGTTTCTATCTGTATTCAAATAATCTGTATTCTGTGTCAATTATTTATCCGATCATAATTCTAACAATACACTAAACTAATGAATATTAATATAAATAAAAAATTAAGTTACACAAGAAGACCTAAATTGACCTTTAAAACCGCGTGTTCTTATTGCTATTGCGATTTTGCCATCATACATTGTTCGTGTATGTTTTTGGGGTCCATCTGTGTCAGAAAACGTTTGCAAATATCTGTTCGATAGTAAACAGCTGTATTAGAGGAGGTCATTTGGGTTACTACTGCATAATGAAAAAAGAGTAATATCAATAACAACGAGCAGTTACAAGCCGCGACTTTCATACAGTTTTACGTCTGTTCAAATCCTCTTTATAAACATAATTGCTTAAATATATTCTTATACATTAGTTTAGTGTATTATTTGAGTTATGATAAGATTAATGAATGCCAAGGAGTACAGCCCTACTGAAAAAGGTCAGTTGAAGATCAAATGATTGTTAGCTGATGATCAGCAGAAAAGCGTGCCAATTTCGCAGTTGATTATCAGGTAATAATCATCGTAATATTTTAATTAAACCGTAAAATGTAAATTATCATCTGATAATTGTAAACATGTGCTTTCATTAGATAAAATGACGATCATAATCAGTTGATTGTCCTCTGAAATTAATCACAAAATTTGGAAATTTGATTTTTTCTATTTTAAATTGTTTAAAATTATGAAAATCTATAAAATTCTTATAATGAGTGCCTATAGGGGAGAGTGGGGCAAAACTGTACAGGGGTAAAACTGGACACGCTGTATATTTCAGCTGCAGGAGCATTTCTTACGCTGTGGGTAAAGTATAGTAATACTGCAACTATTACCAACAATCCGAGTGCGAATCGGAGCACAATTATTACGTATTCGAATTTTGGTGACCGTTAGTAAATTTGAGAGTACGTTTTATAACTTTTTGTCAAAATGAAAATTGTTCCAGCACTTTTGCTATACTAATGAATCTTAAAATATGTGTACAGACTGAAACTACATAGAATAACGAAAATTTTGACGCCCGGTGCGGTGCAAAAGAAGCACTAATAGGTTAGTAATCATGATTTTTCCATATTTTCAATTGCAGACAACTTTTGACGAAATCAAGCATTTTCAACGCATTTTTTTTAAATTAAAGCTCTTTTACCGTACATTCATCCCAGTGAACTCGATTTTCCGTTCACGCCTTCGTAAATTAAGTATATACCCGTACAGTTTTGCCCCGCGATCTGTCCAATTTTGCCCCGGGGTCGGGGCAAAGTTGCGAAAATGATCATATTTTAAGTGTTCCAAATAACAACTTAAACATTCAAAAAATACACTTTAAAAATATGAAATGCACGTAAAAATTCGTCAATTGTGAGTATCCATTGCTATATTAACTATAAACTAATCCAGTTGCATATGAAAAATCAATAACCGAAAGTGTACAGTATTGCCCCACGCTCCCCTAATACAATGCTTAGGTACACATCAATAATTCCATTCACAGCATCCTTTATGTTATTATTTTAATTTCATGTCGACTTTTTGTAAAAATTATCAGTATAACTATTTAAAAATGTGACTTATTCACCATTGCATGCAGCTGAAAGAGGTTCTTATTAAATAATACGCACTTGGTTTCTCATGAATATAATTTATTGTTACACATATTATAAACATAAAGATTCTACTCTGTATACTCAGTGTTTGTAATAACGTTGACGTCGGTTTCTTGCCAGCTGCGCAGCATCTAAAAAATAAATTTCATTAATTAGGATATTAAGGTTCGTATATCAAGCGTGCGCATAATTTTGCTTCCTATGTAAATATACCTCTTTCTTCTTGACGAATGCGGTCCTTCTCAGCTTCATGAAGCCTTCTTGCTGCCTCCTTGTTCAGCCATCGCTCACGCCTTTTGGCAGCATTATATTGCCTGCGCTTGACCCACTTTCCACCTCGTTCTGTAATAAATATTTTTGTTCATTACTTTATTTTTTGACAATTCTTTTATCAATGCTGTGGTTGATCGGCAAAATGGCATTAGTCCGCTTTTCGGTTTCAATATTCAGACTTATATTTAAGATTGGAGCAAACGAGGTGGGGCACGATACGTTACAGGTCAATTCATTTCCACTCGACGCTATAACCAGATTATGTTTTTTGCTTTGTGGGAGCAAAAGTATTGAGATTATGGCGCTACTCCGAAAAGTTTAATAGACTTCCGCGAAACGCGTATTGCAAGACTTATTGCTAAGCGATCTGCACACACAAAATTTCAAGGTATTTGACTACTTATTTTCTCAGTAATAAATCGAAAACAAAAAAATGAGTTTTTTTTGTGCCTCGATAACGGACGTAAAATAAGGCCTTATTGCACTTGAGATTTTAGGAAAAGGTAGATATTTTATGTGGTTTGGCTAAGTTCATTGCGCAGCTTTCAAACCCCTATGGTTCTTAAGATATCAAGGTTTGAATTTTTTTTTTTAATTTTTTGATTCCTTATATTCCTTATATCTCTAAAACGATGTAGTCAAATGCTTTAAAATTTTATTTGGTGATTCACCATAAAAAAGCTATCTGCTGTTAAAATTTGAAACGATTTCGTTGAGCGGTTCTCAAGTAATGAGCGGAAATGTAAAAACAGATATTTCTCAAAAATTTGTCTTCATCGTATAGGGGTGTTGTTGCACGTCTTTAAAGTCCCTCCGTCGAGGGACGACAAAATCAGCAGCGGTTTTTTTATACAAATAATTATTCTAAATGTCATTTACGCATATTTAAATATATAGTCTTCATGAAGGACTTCAGAAGAAAGGAGTGTAATATTCAATCATACCTTGATGTCCAGCACGCTTTCCAGAGAGATCGGCATCTTCTTCACCTGCTGAAATAATAAATGAATATTAATTATAACAAAAACATATTTACATAGTACGTTACTTTCAATAAAAAATTAAGATATAATCATATTTACATTTAGTAGGCTTGTTCTCTGCAGATTTGTCTTCAGGTTTGTCTGTAGACTTTCCTGAAATATTAGTATTAATTATTAACAAATACTTGAATAACACTAACATTATTATACTAGATAATAATTGTTATACATATAAATTCATTGAACGAATGAATAATACATTTTAGAATATTTTTGAAAACTTTCAATCGTGCTATTTTGTATAGATTTCAGTGTTCTTATGGATGCTTCATAATAAGTCAGTTGCATACCAAAAACCCTGGTAGAAATGTTAGAAGAATTTGCCATCGCTTGGGATATTTGGATAAAAAATTCCATTTATTTAAGATATCAATGAAAATAATGAAATTCTACCAGGGAAATACTAGCAGAAGGCTCATGATTAGTATACGGGGGGCCGAAACCACGACATAGTTGCTCTCCGTAATGCAATTATCTATTATTTTACAAAGTTTGAAGTTAATATATAAATATTAATTTGAATGGCATTTGAATTACATGATTCTGAAATATTATGCAAATTCCATTCGGGAAAATATTTATATATTCGTTTCAAACTTTGTAAAATGATAAATAATTGCATTACGGAGGGCAACTATGCCTTGGTTCATTCTAATTTTATTTCTATTATTTATTATACGTAAATTAGTTTCTTTTATCGTTTGCTATTTCGTGGCGTGGTATCGATTTCAATTGATGACTTTCGGACCCGCATATAATAACTGTAATATAATACCTTTCAATTCCTTGATGGTTTCAAAGGCCTCAGCTAGCTTCTTTTCCAGCTCCTCAACTTTCTTCTTAGTCTCATCAGATGAACTTCCCATTTTCTACGAAACATATTCAAATGTTAACATTTTATAAATGCTATTTCAATTAATTTGTTATTTTTTAAAGCGCGCTTAATTATGTCAGGGATAAGAAACCATTTCGCTTGCTCTCGAATGTAATGAATCCTATTCCATATTAGAGACTTCAACTTTTTTTCAACTAATATCCGCCTATGATCTTAGAAACATTTTGTATTATTGCGCAATTCGGGCTTCAACGTAGTTTTATATTAAATAAATCTTTGTATTTTAGTATTAATAAAATATTTGTCATATTGACTTCTATTATGACTAGATGTTGCATAATTGCATTGTAAAATTTACATTTCGCATGCAACTATCTACATTATAAAATTATAATTTATCAGAGGTGCCGCGGATATCGCTGCTTATAACGCATCAGTGGTATACATTACGCAAATGACAATTGCTATACGCTCATACATTTTTACTTGGTATATCAGCTCATTATTTATGCATAAACGCATGATTTTAATCGTATGTGTAACAATTATGTGTAACAACGTCATGAGGGTATCATATTACAAAAAAGAACGACCATATATAGATCATATCTTAAAAAGGAGTGTCAAAGTTGCAAGTTTGCGCTAGAGTCTCGCCACTTTTTACAATAATAAACACCTTAAACGTATATTACCTTTAGATTATCCTTCGATTAGCCCGGTAACAATGTTTTTAATTTAAGTTTTATATGATACGTGCTATGTACAAACTGTTATTTTTGGAGATAATAATTATGATTTTATGCCGATTTTGGATTACAACGTTGCCAATAATAGGTTAATACATTTTCACCAGGTTCAACTTGAATAATAAGCTAGTTGCAACATAGTTATCGCATAACTTTTAATTTAATGCATAAAATACAGTTATTCTTATATAATTTACTTGTAGCCTACAGAATAAAGAAATTGCTGTCAATTCTTTGGCATGCCGCTTCTTCAGTCTTTATGTTTCTAATCAAGTTAATTATCTAATTTCTACGTATACAACAGCATTAAACTTTGTTATAAGCAAATCAATGAATTTTTCAACGCATTAACTTAATATTTATACATTCTCAATCTTCAGGTTTTTTTTTCTAGATAATTTTGACAGTTTATTTATCGAATTATAACGGTTTCAAGAAATCGATCTTTTTGGTGTATAACCTACCAACAACAAAGTTCATAAATCACATGAATTATCCGCGGTAAAAAGATAAGTAATTTCATTTTCTTTCAGATGTATTATTCATTGATTTACTTTTATCAAATAGTGCGATAAGATTATCACAAAAAAATGAAATCCCTACATTTTACGAGCAAATGAGACTTCGTGGATTAAAATCTACTGAGTATAGAAGCTGAGATACATGGGTATATGAATGAACACACATACACATAGATCACAAATTACATGTTCAAAAAACAATATTATAAACAATTTTTGGCTAAAAATACATTAAAACACAATAATTCTAACATGTATTTACTTGAACTTCAAGAATTACTATTACAAAGTCATTTTCTTAGGAAGGAAAAACCAATGTTTTCTATTTAAGGTAATACCGTCGCTGCGTCCCTACTCAAAATGAGCGCGCTATCGATTTCTTGTTTATTAACGATATTAACTCTACTAAAGAAGCTGCATAAATTAATGTACATCAAATAATGATTATTTTGAATGTGATTTTTTTGAATCAATTCTTCTCAATACTTGTATCTACCTAACCATAGTATTCAAATATGATATACATTCCTTAAACACACATCATTTGCAACGAAAATTCTTAATAAAACCTTTTTATACAATTCAAGGGAAAATGTCATTGGATTCGATGTATTTATTTTCATTGATATTTGTACGGTATTTAATTATCGATCGACGGTACTACCTTAACGCGTGTTTCCTATTACAATAATATGAACTAAATTAAATGGTCTAGACAAGGCATGCAACATCAAATTGTGCGTGTGCTTGTGAGCAATTCTACTTTTACTCTACAACCTTTCAGTAATAGTATGCATATACCATTGTCTAGACAAAAATCCGCCAAAATATACACAATTTTTCATTTTTAATCACATTAAATAAATGTAATTAATCATGAAAGATGTGCGGCGTAGATCTGATAGTATGTTGCGTGTACATGTATTCTGTGTCAAAATTACTCTAATATATCGTCCAATTTTTACAAATTTATGCCTTTTCAAACAACTTTAAAACTTAGAAACATGTACACCAACAGCACGGCGCAACCGCCTTTATTATGCAAATTGAAAATGTTTAGCTTTACATTACTTAACATACATAATTTGTCGAGTGTTAAAATATATTATGTAATGCGGCGTATATTCCGCCGAAATACATTTTCTAATTATATCTTATCTAAAGATATTTCAAAATTAATGAAATTATACTTGTGACATTTATTGGAATACATTTCATCTTATAGATTTACTTGATGATTGTATTTCAACCGATTTCCCCCAATAGCCAAATGTGTGCATTTTGTCAGCAATTTAATAGCAACTAGTTCCCTGCTGAAAAAATCACGTGATTGATCACGTGATTAATCATGTGATTTAACATGTGATTAATCATGTGATTGATCACGTGATATTATCGACCGTCTGATCACGTGATGATACAAAAATAAAATATAAAATATATTAATTCTATTTATATCATGAGAAATTTTTTAATTACACAGATTTCAATTAGATTGTACAAAATGGCTTAATACAAGGTAAAGAATTGTAATACTATACATATGTTTTAATGAAAAATTTATATAATTTCAAGTATAATGAATTTATTACAAACTTTGATTACAAAACTATGTACAATTTTCACAAGAACATAAATAAATTATGTTTATTATATAAAAAGCTATTTAAATAAGGTTTTCTGGTTTAGTAATAATAATGATTTGGTAGTGGAATGATGTATGAACTTTGTAAATTTTCAATGAATACGCATATCCTGTGAATTTCATGAGATTTGACGGTTACAGTTTTATCGCATATTTTTAAAACCTTCTTGATTGAACTTGTAGTGCTACTATCTTTGACTTTAATCATTTGACAAAGAGTCAGTTCGTTTTTATTCTCAAGGTCAAGTAAATAACCATTTATCTTAATAAACTGCAATTTTTCCAACTGTGCATAGTAATTGCAAGAACGAGTATTAACTTTTATTGAGCTAGCAAACAAACAAGCTTTATAAACAATTTTTGAGTACATTTTAGTCTTTTTAGATACATTTAATGTTAAAAATATTGATTTATCAATGTTCTGTTGTCGACCTAAGTACGTAATTGAAGTAGGTTTGTGATTTTTTTTAACCTGCTGACCATCAATTATTTGACAATAATTCAGCACTATCGGAGAGCACTTAGGATAAACAATTTCTTCGAGAATGTTAACTGATCGTTGGAGATTAATGTTTCTTATTATTTGCATTATGACACCCTTTGCCGATTTTATTGCATTCAGTAAATCGTGATTGGCCGACTCGAAGCAAAATGCAGACTGGGCCCACAATGGTCCCCAATCACAAACGCTCCTAGGAATATGCAACAGTTGGTGTACATTGTATGTCATAGAAGTTAACGAATAATGCTGTTCTACTTGAGAGACAAATTCATGTAGCATGATTTTAACCTTATTTAAATTATCAAAATTAATATCAGTTCCTAAACAAATATGTAACGATTCTACTAGCAAAGACCAATACTTTAAAAGTGCCTTATGCTTCGTAAGTACAGTTTCGAAAACTGGTAAACTATAATATAATAGCCAATTTTCCCATTCTCGAGCTTTCCAATTTCCACGATCCTTGAATGGTCTTGCTAAACGGCACACTTGATTTGGTGCTTTTATTTTACACAACAAAGAATCCATAATATCAATCTGATTCGGAGATAATAAATTTACAATATTCTCAGTTAATTGCTGCGTAACACCAGCCAAAACACAATGCATGTATTCTGGTGTAAAACCTCGTGCTATGTCAAAATATTGTAAATTAAGAAGCGGAGATGCCATTTTAACACCAACAATTGGTTTTGATGTTGAAAGTGCTTCCCGTGCATTTGCAATCATGCTGCTTCGGGTTCTGTTTGGTGGTATTGGAATAATATAAGGATATCGCATACTACCACCGTAATATACCCCTTCATGCTCGCACCAATCACAGCTAAAATGGGCATTAAACTGACTTGTTCCATTCATTGGAGCACGCGCAACTGTATCAACGCAAGCTGTTAAAACAAATAACTTAATTGTTAATGGTTTATCTTTCAAAGTACAGTGGATACCATCAGTAGAAATACGATTAATGCTTTCAACAAATTTCTCAAGAAAAACACTCATTTCTGGTTTGCAGATGCCGAACCACAGCCCCATCACACACATGTTTTTGAATCTTGTTTGAACTGGTAATTCATTAATCATTAAATATAAAGGCCATATTGAGAAATTTGACGACTCAAAAACAGGTGCTCCATCTGAATTTATAGTAGCCGTGACATACGAATGACGATCAGAAGCTGGCAAATACTTCAAAAATTGCCGATAGAGCAAACCATCGTATATATCACGAAGATGATTTTTATCATGCTTTCTTACATTCATGATATAATCAAAATGCTCTTCATTAGTTTCTATCAAATCTCGAATTTTCTCAGAAGGATCAATGATTGCAAAATAGCAAGCATTTGATAGGTTAGAAATGTCAATGATTTTATTGCACGATTTACATTCAACTAACTGTCTTAAATCCGGAAATTTACCGATGTAAGTAGAGCAATAAGGGCAAATACTATGAAGTACTACAATATCTTTAGGGTTGCATAATTTATCGATAGAGTAACGTGTTTGAGGTAAAACTTCTGATCCACATATACAGTTTATCAGTCGCATCAAGTGCGAGACATTGTTATGCGATAAATTAATTTTTAAGGCAAATTTAAGTGCCATAAGTAGAAGTTCAGCCTTACTTTTAGTAACACGTGTCAAAACCGAACTAAAAAAATTGTTTTCTTGCGCTAAATTTGCTATAGAAAAAGATTGATCATTGTTACTATTTATTAGTTGTAACAGTTCGTTGTTTGTTTCGTCATGTACATCATCCTCCCATGAAATAAATGTTCTGTATTCATCCTAAAAAATAAAAAAGTTTCAAATACTGAATATTATGAATTTTTAATATATTAATGTAGATAAACATACGCTTGACAAATTGTCGCACGGAAAAAATAAATCGGTTTCCTGCACGTTTATACTATCATCAAAAGCAATCGGCTGTGATGACTGAAACGAAATGATCAATAGTAAATTATTCATAAATTAACACCAACAATTAAAATACATGTAATAGCATGTAATATGAATTACAAATTATTATACAAAAATCTGCTTTGTAACCCTGGTAGAAAATAGAGCAGTGAAACTGCTCAACAGACTAGGAACAAGGCAATGCCAACTGCTTAAAAAACTACCAAGTTCATTTCATATACGCACGAACTGGCAATAAACTGCGGATCATTTCTACCAGGGTAACACAAGCACGATTTGTTTGCTCTGTAAGTAAATCCATTTTACGATTTTTGAAAAATATATATTTTTTTTTAATGAATATGATTCATACAATAAATTTAGCAATAGTGTATCTAAAAGAACTTAAAATTGCCTACTTTTCCCGCAACATTTTCCAGATTGACCGTTTTGTTCAATTTTTATGATAAAAAAGTTGATTTTTCAAAAAAAATTCATACTTCCAAAACTAAATTGTCAAACGTTTTGAAAAAATTCATGACAACAAAACACGATAATATCTATTTGCTATTAAAAATTAAAGTCATTTTATTGACTGTTTTTGAGCTAAAAGTCGAAAACGAAAGAAAAAATAGGTTTTCTATGTCGTACGGTTACGGAAAAAGGCTTTAAATTGAAATTTTGGGAAAAGATAGATCTTTTGAGTATCTATATATTTTCTAGATATCTAGATATTTTGGCAAAATTTTTTTTCATGATTCTGACCATTTTATGGCCATTCTTCGATTTTTGAAAAAATATCTTTACTTGTTTTTAATGATGCGATTTATACAATATATTCAACAATCGTGTATCTAAAAGAGTTTAAAATTGCCTCTATTACATAAAAATCTCCGTCTATTATATTTGAATAATAACTAAAAACGGAATTGGAGAAAGCTAAGTGCCAAGGACTTGGCAGCGGTTTTTTATATGCACGAAATACCAAGTGCAACATGTCTTCGAATGCCAAAATTCACAGTTTTCATTTTTTCACTCACCGTAGACTTACTTCAGTTCTAGGCATCGAAGAGCACTAAAACTTTACAAACATGTCCCTGGTAGAAATGTGAACGGTATTCCAGCTGGAAATCGGCTATTTTTAACAAGTTAGCGGATTTTCAGTTCACGACTCAGCTGGAATTCCGCTTACCTCAATAGGGGCTTATAATGGTGTTTCAGCTAAAATTAGCTGATATTTTGTTCATATATAGTTAAAAATTTTTATAACTTTGAACAATTTAATTACAATTTATAACTTGATAATCATGCAAAATAAAAATATTTATTGAAAAAGTTTATCAATCGAAATTGATTTATGAAATAAAGATCCCAAATGAACGATTAGAAGTTCAAAAAAAAAAAATATATAACCTCAAAATTTTTTTATTAGGTAGGATTAGGATTGAAAGTGCGACGGACTTTTAATTATTTATAATCAGAGTAAGGCGTGTATTGTTATTTATTATTGTTTAATTAAGTGATATGTAACATTATTTTTCATCCTACTAAGTTGTGATGGTAATTTGAGTTAGTAAGTAAGTATCCATTAATCTTATGCCATCTGCAGTGTATTGAAGCTAGATATCTGAATTTTTGTACAGATATTGATAAAATTATTTAGAAATGAGTTACCGTAACAGTCTTTACTTAACTCTTTTCGTTGGACATTTCAGCTCGAGGGCTATGCGAAATTTCGGATTTGCCGGGTCAAATTTCTCATAAGGCTTGTTACAGAGGATCTAATATTTCTAGCCACTTATATTTCTGGTTTTTAGTGTATTTTTACATGCAGAATGTTGTAATAACTTGGACTCGTATCCCAATGCATTAATAAGAATTTTCACTTTTAAAAGTTACAAGAGATTTTGAACACGATGCCTGATTTTCAAATTTTATTGATGCTCTCACTCGGTAACTAATATACGTAAAGAACTGATCTTTTGCATGCACATTTTTTTAACAATAATAAAACAATATTTAAAGTTACATTCATCTTCAGTGATGTACTTTTAATTTTCACTCGGGCACACATGTGAATATTAGGGTTCATCGCTGAGATGTTCACATGGATGCCCGGGTGAAAATTAAAAGTACATCACTTGAGATAAATGTAACTTTAAATATTGTTTTATTATTGTTAAAGAAATGTGCATGCAAAAGATCAGGTCATTACGTATATTAGTTTCTGAATGAGAGCAGCAACAAAATTTGAAAATCAGGCATCGTGTTCAAAACCACTTGTAACTTTTAAAAGTGAAAATTCTTAATAATGCATTGGTAAAAGAGGCAAAGTTATTATAATTTTCTACATGTAAAAATACACTAAAAAGCAGAAATACAAGTGCCTAGAGTTATTACATCCTCTAGAACAACCTTAACAAGAAATGTCACCCGGCAGATTCGAAATTTCGCCTAGCCCTCGAGCTGAAATGTCCAACGAAAAGAGTTAAGTAAAGACTGTTACGGTAACTCATTTCTAAATAATTTTATCAATATCTGTACAAAAATTCAGATATCTAGCTTCAATAAACTGCAGATGGCATAAGATTAATGGATATTTACTTACTAACTCAAGTTACCATCACAACTTTGTAGGATGAAAAATAATGTTACATATCACTTAATTAAACAATAATCAATAACAATACAAGCCTTACTCTGATTATAAATAATTAAAAGTCCGTCGCACCTTCAATTCTAATCCTACAAACCATATAAAGAAAGGTTTATTAACAAGGTTTGCTTTTTAGCAAGGTTATGTCTCTTGCAGACGACGTTTGGAGCTCTGAGATAACGGATTCTCAGCTGAGTTTCATAGTATACTCAGCTAAATTTCAGCTGGGTATCAGCTAAAGCACTTAGCTAAGTTTTAACCTCATAGCGAAATTCCACCGTTAACTTTCTACCAGGGGTTAACTTGAATTTAAACAAAATATTTGTCATTTTTAACATTTTTAAACAAAAATGTTGTTTAAATTGAAGATAACTTATTAAAATTCAGTTTATTTTCAAATCCCCACACTCGGACCAGAATATTGTGTATTTCAAACATTGTTTGTAAAGTGTTAGTGCTCTTCGATGCCTAGAATTGAAGTAAGTTTGCGGTGAGTGAAAAAATCAAAACTGTGAATTTTGGCCCTTGAAGACTTGGTATTTGGTACATATAAAAATTGTTTCGTGTTCTCTATAGTTTTTTTAAGTTTATATGTTTGTTTAATACATTTTTTAAATAATTGAATGTTAACGTAAAAATAAAATCCGATTTTTAATTTTTTAAAGATTTAAGGTCCCCTTAAGAAATATATTATTATTAAGTTTTTATTTTTGTTAAATATTTTGACTGCAAATATCTTTAAAATAGATGTATATACTTAACCAAACAAAATTATACTTACTTGTGGTGGTAAAGAACTTGCGAATATATTATTTTCATAAGCATGATTTGCTGCCTTTTGCTTGTTTGTGATATAATCAATGAGAAAATCAGTTTCTTCTGTTTGATGATCATTTTCTATTTCTTTTGAGGTTTCAATAATTATGTCATCATTAGTTTTCTCTTTACTTGATATAAACGTTACTGCCTGAAAAAATATGAAACATTTCATTCTGTTTGAAAAACACATTCATAAAAATATTTGTTTAATTTCTCATGTTCAAGTACTACTTACTCTATTATTTCTCACGCATTTCCTAATTTTTTTTTTAAATATTCCGTTTGCTCAACTGTGGAATCATATAAATACAATTTTCGTTTATTCGACATTCCGTAAACGTATTGTATTATTGTAACAGTTATAAGTTTATAAAAGGATATTTTTGTTTATTTTCACATATCACACATAATCACAAATAATCAAAAAGAAACTGTTTGAATAAAAAATTTGTTATACCATACAATATCATACAATTCAAAATTGTAATATGTAGCATAAACAATATGTATATAGTATCACGTATGTATCACTATAGATAACGAATATACATTAAAAGGTGCAAACACGATGAGCCAAGACTGGTCCATGATGATTGGCTCATTGGTGTTCCGTACGGAATTTTTATTAGACTAGAACATGGCTTAGAGCGCGTGCCGCGCGCATTGATTTTGTTGCTGTTGAACTCTCTGAAGTTGCTCCCTATTCTTTGATTCTTTGAGGAACGGCGAGTTGCTCCTTGTATCTGTTCCTGTTCCTCATATATATAGATACATCGATACAAACCCATGTTAAAGCTGTTCCTGTTCCCTGTTCTTTTTTTGTGTGTAACGCCATCGGGCCTTTACCTCAAACTGTGCGGTATTTTATGTACTTGTCTATGTTCATGCTTATATATTTATGTATAAATATCGTGCCATAATTCCATGAATGATGATTTACATATAAAAATATTTTATTATTTAATATAAAAAAATGAAATTGATGTGAAATTTATTCGACGTTTTCTTTATTTCCAAAGGCACATTGAAATTTATATGTTTGAAATATATTTTTTAAACTACAGTTTTTATATAAGAAAAAATAAATATATACATATATATAATTTGCTTGCACCTTACAGTGCGTTATATATCACAAAAAATGTATGCACGTGTAAACTTTCATGATCGACCAAAAAATTTCTATGCAAAACATATATCTGAAGTCAAATGTTCGCTAGAAGATACAGATCATTTTAAGCCAAAAAGTTTCAAAGATTTTGATAAACGAAAAGTTTACTATGCCAAGTGGAACTGCGAACTAACGTGTTTAGAAGAACATGAGCATTTCGATTATTATCCATGCTACATTATTAATCTAGGGGGTAAAAATCTATTTTTATAATCTCATTTTTTTTAATAAGCTTGCTCAATAAATTTTTAAAATTTTAAAATTATTTTTGTGTTTTTATAGAGAGTAGAATGCAGCTCAAGAAAATTGAAGAAACCACTAGAAATAGGATACCAAAAATTGTACAGGATCTTGGAGAATTATCTAGCTCTCAGAAAAAAAAATGAAAAGTCATCTATGAAGAAGTGCGAAAGAGAAGCAAAAATAAGTGTTTTAAAAACTCGGTCGGAGAGTGTTTTGAATAGATTGAGCCAAAATGTATCTGAGTTTGAAGATGAATCTGCTGATGAAAATTCATTAAGAAAATTCGATACAAACGTGGAATTGAAAGTTAGATTGGCACGTCTACGGTCAGTTGATGTACCGTGCAAAAAATCAAATGTTTCAGAAAAAAATGAAACACAGAATGGCGAAAACAGTACACCGATATCCTCTGCATCATCTACACCAGTTTCTAATAAAAAGTTTGGAGGTTTATCACCTTTGTCAAATTGTACATCTCCAGTAGCTAGTCCAAACAAAGAAGAACCAACTAACGCTTCTCTACCTGTTCCGAGTAGTATACCTCCAGGAAGTAGTTCTCAGAAAGTGAATGAATCACCTAGAAAGGAATTATCACCTTCACATACCACTGATCTTAATGCTGGAAAAGACGTTAATGAGCAAGCTAAAGCTTCTGTAGCTCGTCCGAGTGGTACATCTCCAGTTAGTCTTCAAAAAGTGAATAATTTACATAAAAATCCTGCAAAACGCGTTAAGGCACCAGCTAACGGTTCTTCATTTACGTTAAACAATGCATCAAAAGCAAAAGCAGCATCTGCCCTAAGCATGATCAAGATTCATTGCCTGACAAATCAGAGCAAGAAAATCTCTCAAGTTCTAGTGATAGTGATGTTAATACAAAAAAAGAAGAAACGTAAAAGCCATTCTGTTGAAGAATATAGAAATAAAGGTGAGGTTAAAAAACTAGTTCAGCAGTCTATAGACTACTACGAAAAGGGTGATGGAATAAATGAAAGAAAAAAACGTTACAAAAAAACAGATGATGATTTAATTTATCTTGGAGAAGGATTAGCTGTTCCAATGGTAGGTTGGTACGGACTACAGACGATGGGTCCACGGTCGTTCATAGGAGAGCTGATATCAATGTTTTGGAGCTCCGAGGATCTTGCCAAAAGGGCACTTAAGTTAGATAAAGTAATTACAGATCTTAAAGGTACACCGATCAAAACAATAGAAGGGCCTCTTTTAAGGTTATTAATTAGTGTTTACTGCGATTACTTATCAGACCAATCTGATATACCTTGTGTAAGTAAAGTACAATATTTAAATAGTGTTATTGATATTTTGTCAAAGAAAATTAGAAATTGTAGGCAAGACTATTTAGAAAAATTAAGAATAGTCTTCTAGCGTAGAGAGCAAAAGGAACGTAAAAAGACAGATGCTAGAAAAAAGTTGACATTTTAAAAAATTTTATATTTTTCATAAACTTTCATATTTTTCAATTGACTGATATTAAATATTAAATTATTTATAAAATAATATTAAGATAATCATTATTTAATAAAAAAAAGTTCCTATTATTTTGTAAAAATATGTAATAACAAAGATATATACTCTGTGGAAAATAAGTACATTTTATTTATCTTTGTTACGCATTAAAAATTAAAATTGTTGCGTGTATTAAAATATACTTCAGCATGAAAAAATCTGGGGATTGTTATTCGTTATTTAAATGCATTGAATAATACTATTATATTTTATAACAAATAATAGAAGTACTTTGCAGATAATAACAAAAAATAGGTTATATAGCTTTGGATTATTTAATTTTTTGTTGCAGATTATTAAATTATTTTACATTATTTTCGCTTATTAATTATCAACATTAATATAAAATTTTAACAGCAAAATGACATATTGTCGCTCCCTACAAGGACTAGTACAACTCAGATTTCCTACAAAGACTAGCAAACTATAATTTTTTGCTATTATTTATGATAGTAAAGTCCTTTTTTTGTAATAAAAACACCAACAAAATTTAGTTGTGCTAGTCGCTGTTTGAAATATGAGATGTGCTAGCCTTTGTGGGAAGCGATGATATATTTATGGTATTATTATCCTCTCAGTACTTTTATTATTAGTGTGAAAATTTAACAACAGTTTGATATTCACACTTTATTGATAATTATATTCCATACAGTTTAATTAACTGTTCGAATCAAAACCAAAAATTATAAATTAATTTCTTTTAATTTTGTGATAACATTAAACAATGTTAATAATTAGCTGAAATAAATATTATTTTATTTGACAGCGAGCAGCAAAAAATGCTCAGTTCTTGATTATATAATGTATGTAAGCTTTACACAAACATACAATTTATACTTGCATGAAAAAATATCAAAAATTGTTTTGCAATTAACATAATTATGTATTTCTATACATGTATTTCAGAGAAATCATTAAAAAATGTCATTTAATATGTGTCAATTTTATTTAATCCTTATACGCACTTAAGAGAACGGATCCCTGGTAGAAAATACGCAAGATTTTCTGACCACTTCACTAATTATTGCCCAGAATTTTTTTCGTCAGAAATATATCAGAAAATCCCCAGAATATCTCAAACGGTCGACATCATCAAAAACGGTACATAACCTTGAATTGACAACTTCAATAATAGCCAATCCATATTTAAAACTGATAATTGATGTAATTATAAATATTTATTTAATGAATAATCTCATTTCGTAAATATCTTGAATTAAATATATGTGATTTACAAGCATGCTGTACTGACAGACATGTGTTGTGCAAGTGTAATTACTGTGTAAAAAGTGGTTTATATGTGTTTAAAATCACCAATGATGAGGTCTGCTAAGCGATTTTCATAGATATTTCAATCTTATCAGTATGCGAGCCAGTTACTATCGACGTGCAAAGTTGTCATGATCATGCTAAATCCAAGATATTGAAGTTCGATGTCTGTTCTTTTGCGTAGAGTCTTGTTAAATTATTCCAAAACAGACTGCGATGACAGTTTTTACTTAACTGTCTTGATTCGGCTTTTCACCTTGAACTTTAAGGCTTTGGCGTCAAAATATACAGGTAGGTCTATATATGAAACTCAAATTTATATCATGAAATTTATATCATAAAACAAAATTCTTACTGATTCCGATTACTTGTTTTACAATTTTGTTTTGGCTCTCATTCAAAAAGTATCATACCTAGAGGGCTGAAATTTTACATGTTAATTTGTATTGGCATGTTGAAACAATATATTAAGTTGAAATCATTCTAGCTGATATAAATTTGAGTTTCTTATATAGACCTACCTGTATATTTTGACGCCAAAGCCATAAAGTTCAAGGTGAAAAGCCGAATCAAGACAGTTAAGTAAAAACTGTTATCGCAGTCTGTTTTGGAATAATTTAATAAGTCACTTGAAATTTTAATGGAATATAGTTCGACACGTAACCCATCAACATGATTTTCTTCGTGAGGTTAAGTTGTTTAGTTTCAAACATATGAATTTTTAAAAAAAATACCCTTTTCATGTTATTTGCCGAAGCGGTCGATCCTGAGGACCAAACGGGGAAAAGTAGGTAATTTTATTATCTTTCAAATATTTTTTAGCTGTATCGTTTATAACAATGGAATTATTAAAAAAAAGCAAAATAGTGTTTTTTCAAAAATCAAAAAATGGCCATAAAAAGAAAAATAGTTAAGAAAATGAAAAAAAATGTTTTTCCCGAATTCAGAATCCAAAAATAGATATGCATGTCAAATTTGATTAATATTGACGAAGTAGTTCCGGAAATATTGCGGTATACATACACACATTTTCAATTATTTGACTTTTTAAGGTGTATCCTTCCCCTTAAAAAAACTGATATATTTATGGTATACCCTGTCTCAAGGGGATTCTACAAGTAATTCCTCTTTTAAAAAACGATGGCCTATGTTGTGAAGCATTTGATATGCGATTTTGATCTGTTGCTGATCGGTTGCCTGAGATCAGAACGGCATACTTTAAGTTTATAATCTTTATAAAAGTCATAACCCTGGTAGAAATTAAGGTGTTTAAATATATATATATATATATATATTGTTACGTGTGAAGGTTCTTTGGTTTTGCCTCTCGTGGGGGAATTAACCTCACGAGGTATACGAAAATATCGGGGCAGCGAATAAATACAATAGATTATCGGTAAATGCGTCTGTTTATTAATCGTAACTCACAATGAATGGATTTTATGAAAGAGAGAAACGCGTGTTAAGGTGACTCGGAGTGTGCATCTCTAAATACACGATCCTAATCCATGTCGTCTCTGAGTTAAAACTACCTGTCTCGTGTTGTTCGTGGAATCCAGGAATAAGCGGCCGAGTGCCTCGCTGCACCCTATTTTATACCCTCGCTAAGTCGTGTGATTCTTACTCGCGCGATCCCCCGAAATCGCGGAAGGGGTGTTCTGCTGAGTCGAAAGAATCGTGGCTTCGGGGCGAGTTCGTGCTGTTGCCATGCTATCCAGATGGATTGCAGGAAATCTCGACTCGACAGCGCAGTCTCTTAATTCATTAACTTCTGGAACTTCATCAATCTGTTGCCCATCATCAGATCTAACAACTTCTACATCAGATTCATCATTTTCATGCTTAACAGCATCAAAATTTTCATTATCAACAATCCATCCCATTCATAATCACTATATAATTCATTGTCACTTTCACTATAGCTTACCTTAACATCTGAATAATTATAGTCCTCATGCAAATCATGACTTATGTCAAAGTTATTAAATAAATTATCACAATCACTTGATGGTGGTTCTTGATTTTCAGTTAAAGTGGAGCAATGACTTAGTACATTCACACTATCAAAGAGAAAGTCTAACTAGTCATCTATATTTTCATGTAATATTTTTTTCGTTATATTATTCAAACGGTGCTTTCGTACGCGCCTGGTGCTTCTACGCTTACCCATTGTTGTTAATTAAATTAATAATCAAACAAAATCTTGCTTACAACGCATATTCCTATTACACACTACTACGTTTTGGAGCAGCCTCGCGCGTTTCGGAGTCGATTTGAGAGGTTATTATTCTATCTACTCAAGCAAATACTATAGCAGACCATTTCCTATCCATTAAATGTATAGACTTTGCCGCAGGCTTTTTTGAATGTATAATCTTTTGTTTGAACCGCATAAATAAAACCCATCTATAAACATTTGATAATTACATAAATAAAAACAAATTTTAATTATTTTTATAACCTATGTAAGACTTCTTTATTGTAAATAAGCGAACACCAAATAATGCAAATTGTAATAATTTAATGACTAGTTACTAAGTATGAAATAGTACCATACTATTATAAATCCTTCTTGTTTTCAAGTGCAATGAATCATCTATGATCTGACAATTATATGGATTATTTGACAACGTACATATTAATAAATTATGTTTCTATAATCCATAGCTAAATACGCGACATTTTCTTGCTATCAAAAATGTACACAGTTCTATCTATTTTTCATAGCTAGCTTCTAGTATCCTGGCCATTAAAAATATTTGGATTTCTATTTGGGTAGATCCTGGTAGCAATCGAATTGATAGGACCAACAGCCGCAATTGAATCTATAATAACAAAACAATTCAATTCATTTTAGAATATATTGAAATGTAGTTTATATCTTTAGACAGCACAATGTTAAATGTTGAGTCCGATTAAACTCACTCATAAATCAACTGCGTTATGTCGACTCATGCAGCAATAATTAAACAATGATTTATTCACGGTAACATTTAATTGCACTGAAAAATAATTCAATTTAATTGTTGAAAGAATTTTTATAAAGGGATGCACCCTAACTGGCAAGGATGACGCGTATGTAGTACGACGTCACCAGAGAAACTTCGCAATAACGTTAGTTATTGCAACTTTCCTCTCCAGCTTACGGGGGCCTGTTAGTATAATTAAATTGGCAAATGCTCCTAAAGAACTCCAGAGCTTCGCTATAAAATCTAGACCTCTGTTATGAGTGTTTAAAGGAGTGACGAGAGCTTAAGTCGACAGACTTTATTCCACTCGTCCAAAATAATCAGAGAGAATTTGTAAAATGACACAGGAAATTTATTAAAACACTAAATTCAGTCTCACTTAACTAGTGTACACAATACAAATACACTTACACTGAATTTATAATTCTAGTAAAACTGGTAAAATCTTTATACTTCAGACCGCAAAATCAGTAGGAGTTCGCAGGATAGAATTTCATAGATTATTAGAGATAGTAGATTAAGCAAGTGTTCAGTTCACAGGTAGAATAATAAGTGACTGCTCTTCGCGGCACGACTAGTCCCAAAGGCTCGCAAGGATTTCAATTGAATAAGTTAGATGCTAAGCGCAGAAACGAAAATGCGTATACGTAATGTAAGTTCGCGCACATCTGTCGCTAGCCGTAAGCATAAACACAACATAGTATATGCGGAGAAATTTTTTTCCCACCGCGCTCCTTAATAACATATACTAGCATCAGCGGTGTTCCTCATTATATTGTGTACATGCTATTAAGCCAGTGCCAGGCGTATTTAATAATACCCGGCACGTGACTCGATCTTATTGACAATATTATTGTGTTTGACAATAAGATGTTTAGAAGCGGACATTATATATTATATATATGGGTGATGCTCTGTGAAATCAACCGATCATAATTTTGATTTCGCCTAAACTTGGGGGATATGATCTAGAGGCACCCACGAGCTGTCCCAAATTTTTTCTGATTTTTTTAACAAAGCACTCGATTTAAGCCTATTTTGTCAAATTGTCGATTTAAGCCTATTTTGTATTTTTTGCCTATTTTCATTAATTTATAACTCTTAAAGGAAGCACTTTTCACTGAAGAGAAAATAATATTTTTTCTTTTAAAATTTTCTGAATTTTTCAATAAAATATTTTGAATGTCATATATACATGCTTTAACTGACTTACCTGCAATGTAAATCTTAGAATATGAAAATTCGTTTTAAGTTGGATTTGGACTAAGACCACCAAAAAATGCATGCAGATAGTTTTTTTTTGGTACAAAAGTACCTGCAGAAGTCTCAAAATGATAGTCTACCATTTAATAAATTAAAAAATGCATGTATTTTTTAAAGGCTTGAAAAAGAGTTAAAATAGACTTGGAAAAAAATAGTAAATTCTCTTCGAAATTGTAAGAAAAAAAGGGTTCTTGACATTTTTCGTGATTTTAATTTCTCACCGAGTTAAAAATCGATCAATATCGGACATATGAGTAGTTAATTTTGTACCAAAATTCGGCATTTTGATCGATTTTTGGCTCGGCCAGGAAGCAAAAACATGAAAAATGTCAAGAACACTTTTTTTCTTACAATATGTAGTAGAATTTAACTATATTTTTTTCAAGTCCATATTAGCTCTTTTCCAAGACTTTAAAAATTACATGCATTTTTTTAGGTAATAAAATGGTCGTCCACCATTTTAGGACTTATGCAGGCCGTAACGTTGTGGATTTTGTGCGGAAAACCCCCAAACGTTACTATCTCTGGCTGGTCTACTCTTCTCCTGAAAGTCGCGAAAACCATGTTTGATTAGGCACCATGCCTTCGTATATTTTTTATCTGGCTCAACTCTCCGCAAGGCTCCTTATCCCCGAGGAGGTTCAGCTAAATAATCTGGGAAATGTATTCACGAAATTTAACACTTGTATTCACATGAAAATATTTGTTACTCCGGCCACTATAATTAATGACAAAAGCGACGAGGTTTCCGACCTCGAATTTCCATACGTCTCACTCACGGTACGCATTCTTTTCGATACAATAATAATCATTACAATGCGTACACGATAGCGAGGTTAAGCGGTGATTCATCTACAATTCTCGGCACACATCTACAATTCGTGGCACACACATATACTCTGCGCACATACATTCTACACTCGCGCCGCTGCTCATATACATGTATAGTTCATAGCTTGCTTCCCCCTCTTAAACGCTTCTCGTTTCCGCTACTATGCTGGTTGCGGTGCAGCCGTGTGGCATAGCTGCGTGGAAAAAGAAGTGACGACATTTAAGTGACGTAACGCAAGGCTCTTGCACAAAAACTATTTGCATGAATTTTTTGGTGGTCGTAGTCCGGATCAATCGGATCAAAATTTTCACATTCTAAGACTTACATTGCAGGTAGCTTAGTAAAAGCATTCAAATTTTGAGAGCAACAGAGTAAACTCGCTGCACTCGCCACCCCAATAAAAATAAATGTATATATGTAAAAATAAAATCATAAAAATATTACAACGTTTATTTATACTCTTTTACAGAAAAATATACACGTGGTGTTTCAGCAGTTGAAAGTATTTTAACTTTGGACAAACTGAGACAAAATGTAGCAGTGAAAGAATTACTGCAAGCTCAAGGTCAACCTATGATGCGTAAAACAGCTAGTGTTCCAAACTTTTCGCAGGTACATCTTTCAATTCTGTAGTATATTATTTATTTATTTTCGAACATGCAGAGGCAAGAAAAACACTGCTTAGAAATCGTAAGCAATGAATTCCTGTAAATGGTTCCTATATTCAACATACTCGTATTTTCATTATCTCTTAAAAAAATTAACTTTTAAAAAAGTAAAAAGTTAGGCGAGTTTGATATTTCTGCAACGAAATTACACATAAAAAAGAACTGAGATCAATC